>QJPP01001840.1:0-149289 GCA_003996215.1 Jaltomata sinuosa | reverse complement strand
GCCTCTTTTCTTCATCCACATCACTCCCACATACTCATAAGCTTCCCTTTGCACGAAAATCGTATGTGTTATCTATGCCATCCATGCTCGTGTCAACCATGCTATCCATGCTAGTATCAAAAACCCTTACCTCCCAATTGATTCAAACAACTAGAAACTAATTCAACTCAACTAATCAAGGAAAATCAAATGAAATCCACAAGTGGGAGACCTTCGATTAATTAAGCAAAGAAGTTAAACTAACAATCAAGAGAGTCACCCTAATCACTTACAAATTCCTAAAGGGAATTACACTAAGCCTTACACTAGCAACTACAAGTTTTAGAGTATCAACTTCAATATGCAAAAACTAGTCTTCCAAAATGAAGAAAAGCTACTACTTATACTAGGGAATAAGAAGACACTAGCTATTACAATTTTGCCCTTAATGAAGTAAGGACCTTGTTTGGTTGCCTTCTTTTTGGGAATTCTTGCATTCCTCCTTCCACCTCACTTAATAGACCACCCACACATTGTATGCTTTCCTTTGGAAGTCTTCAAGCTTCTCTAATGCTTCCCTTTTTATGAACATTGCTTGAAGGTCTTGGAGCTCTTTAGCTTGACTACGTGTGAAAGGCCTTGAAGGATAAGTGTCATCCAAGCTAGTACCATCCATGCTTTCCAATCTAGTATCATTCTCCCCTTCTTGAAAAGGATTCATCCTCAAATCCAATGGATCACCTACAACACAAGGAGAAAGATCACTAACATTGAAAACATTATGAACATTATACTCACTTGGTAAGTAGATCATGTATGCATTGTCATTTATCCGCTTGAGCACTTTGAAAGGTCCGTCTCCCCTTGGGCTAAGCTTTCCTTTTCAAACTTGTGGGAACCTCTCCTTTCGGAAATGAACCCATACCTAATCTTCCGGGTTGAAAATCACTTCCTTTCTTCCACAATTCTTTCGGTTGGCCACCTTTGATTTGTTCTTTTTAATGGCCTCTTTTACCTTGGAATGAATGTTCATCATCTCCTTTGCTCTTTGTTCAGCATCTAGGCTCACAACAATATGGCTAGACAAAGGAGTCATAGTTAATGGAAACAAAGGCTTAAAGTCATAACATGCTTCAAATGGGGACATTCCAATAGAAGAGTGGAAAGACCGGTTATATGCAAATTCTATCAAGGGTAAATGTTCTTCCCAAGTGGTTGGAGTGCCCCTAATCATACACCTAAGCATGCTTCCAAGAGTTTGGTTGACTACTTTGGTTTGTCCATCCGTTTGAGGATGACAAGAAGTAGAGAACATGAGTTTGGTACCAAGTGTACCCCATAGACTCTTTCAAAAATGACTAAGAAATTTGGAATCTCTATCACTAACAATGTTTTGAGGGACTCCATGCAATTTAAGCACATTAATGACAAACAAGGATGCTACATGGGATGCATCATCACATTTATGGCATGGAATGAAATGAGTCATTTTAGAGAACCTATCCACTACCACAAATATGCTATCATGTCCTCTTTTAGTCCTAGGAAATCCTAACACAAAATCCATAGAAATGTCCATCCATGGACCACTAGGAGTAGGAAGAGGGGTATACTTACCTTGAGGCCGAGTCATGGATTTGGCTTTCTTGCATTCGAGACATTGTCCGCAAATCCGCACCACATCATGCTTCATCTTTGGCCAATAAAATTGTTCCATAAGAATGTCAAGTGTCTTGGGTACTCCAAAGTGCCCCATCAAACCACCACTATGAGCTTCCTTGATGAACAACTCTCTCCATGAACTCATGGGCACACAAACTCGCCCATTCTTGAACAAGAATCTATCAACCAATTGGAACCTATCAACCCTCTTCCCTTGACTAAGACAATTAAAAGTTTCTTTGAAATTGGGATCCATAGAATAGAACCCCTTCAAGCTTTCAAATCCCATCATTTTAGAAGCCAAGGTGTTGACCAATACAAACCTCCTTGATAGCGCATCCGCTACTACATTCTCTTTGCCTTGCTTGTAGTTGATCACATATGGAAAGATCTTAATGAATTCAACCCATTTGGCATGTCGCTTGTTCAACTTGGATTTCCCCTTAAGATGTTTCAAGGACTCATGATCGGTCCTTATCATGAACTCTTTGTACCACAAGTAGTGTTGCCAATGAGCCAATACCCTCACAAGTGCATATAATTCCTTGTCATAAGTTGAGTACCGAAGAGTAGCTCCCTTTAGTTTTTCACTAAAGTAAGCCAATGGTTTTCCCTCTTGCATCAAGACACCACCTATACCAACACCCAAAGCATCACACTCTATCTCAAAAGCTTTATCAAAATTAGGTAGTTGGAGTAATGGGGAGGAACTCAACATGGACTTCAATGCTTGAAAGGACTTCTCTTGTTCTCCCCCCCCCCCCACAAAAGGTACATCTTTCTTGATCAATTCAGTTAATGGGGAATCAATTGAACTAAAACCCTTCACAAAACGCCGGTAAAATCTTGCCAACCCATGAAAACTTCTTACCTCAGTTGCATTGGATGGGGTCGGCCAAGTCTTGATTGACTCCACTTTTTCTTTATCAACCTCTATACCACTTGCACTAACCACAAAGCCCAAGAACACTGCCTTTTCAACACAAAAAGAACACTTCTTGAGATTCGCGAATAACCTTTCTCGTAGTAAAACATCAAATACTTGTTTCAAATGGCCTACATGCTCTTCAATTGTCTTGCTATACACAAGTATGTCATCAAAGTACACAACCACAAACTTGTTGATGAAGGGTTTTAGAACATGATTCATCAACCTCATGAAAGTGCTTGGAGCATTAGTCAAACCAAACAGCATCACAAGCTATTCATACAACCCAAATTTTGTTTTGAAAGCCGTCTTCCATTCATCACCCGGTTTCATGCGAATTTGATGGTACCCACTCCTAAGATCAACCTTTGAGAACATACTTGATCCACAAAGCTCATCCAACATGTCATCAAGTCTAGGAATTAGATGCCTATACTTGATTGGAATCTTATTCACGGCTCTACAATCAATGCACATTCTCCAAGTACCATCCTTTTTGGGAACAAGGATAACCGGTACGGCACACGGGCTTAGGCTTTATTTGATCAATCCCTTTTCAAGGAGTTCTTCCACTTGCCTTTGTAGCTAACCTTGGTCTCTTCTGGATTACACCTATAGGCTGGTTGGTTGGGAATTTGTGACCCCGGCACGAAGTCAATTTGGTGCTCAATTCCCCTCAAGGGTGGTAGTCCCTCGGGCATCTCATCCAGAAATAGTTCATCATAGTCCTGCAAAAGAGAAGAAACAATACTAGGCAAAATGCTAGTACCTTGGTTAGCATGCAATAAAAGATTGGTGTTGACAAGGAACACTAAAAGGCGTGCCTCATCCACACTCATTAGACAATTGTTTGGCTTGGCTATCATACACATGTTCTTCTTATTTTTAGCCAAGTCACTTCCCTCTTTTGGAACAATTGTGGAACTTTCACCTTCACTCTTTGCTTCTTCCACCCTTATTCTCTCCCGAAGCTCCTTCATAGCCCGATAGTCCTCACTCACTTGGTATGGGGTGAGAGGTGCAAGTACATATTTCTTACCGTCAATCACAAAAGCATACTTGTTAGTCCTTCCATAGTGCACAACATCTCTATCAAATTTCCAAGGCCTCCCCAACAATACATGACAAGCCAACATGGGTACCACATCACAAATCAACTCCTCATTGTACTTGCCCACACTAAATCGAATACTTGCTTGTTTGAGGACCTTTATCTCTCCACTCTCATTGAGCTATTGTAGCTTGTACGAGTTGGAATGCCTTCTTGTTGTAATTTGCATACGCTCCACCAAAGAACTACTCACCACATTAGTGCAACTCCCACTATCAATGATCAAAGAACACACCTTATCTTGGATCTTGCACCTAGCATGAAAGAGATTCTCCCTTTGGTCAAGTTCTTCTTTGGCAAGGGCTCCCATAATTCTCCTCACAACACATGAGAGGTTGGTATTTAACTTCAACTCTTCATTATCATCAAGTAGGGGTTTCCCCCTTTCCATGAAGCAAGCAAAATTTACCCTCTCACCCAACCTTTCTTCCTCATCCCCCAAAGCTACTCTCTCATCTTCACCTTTATCTCCCTCTCCCTCACTCCTTTCAATCATGCTCATCTTCCTCATCGGTTTTATACCCATCATGAAAAGCAACAATTATCCTTCTATTAGGACACTCACTAGTAATATGTCCTCTCCCTTGACATCGAAATCATTAGGTGGTAGAGGGTCGAGGAAAGTTGGGTTTTTCAAAGTTACCTCCTTTCGTCTTGTCATTCCCTTAGCCTTTGTAATCAACCTTGACTTGAGTGTCTTGACCACTACCTTTAGATGATTCTCGAGGAGTTGGGGTCTTTCACTTATCAATTTTTTTACTCTATGAGGAAGTTGGAAAACTCTTGGCCTTGTATGCCTTCTCATCTTTCAAATCCATTTCAACCTTTGAGGCATCATGGAAAGCCGCTTCAAGATTCTCATAGTGTTTAGTCCAAAAGGCTTCAAGATATCGGGCCTCAAGTTTGCCATGAATCGTATCACCGCGTGTTGCATATGCTCCTCAATCTTGGACTTCATTCTTAAGTTCTCAAATCCATCATAGTATTCTTCAACACTCTTGGTACCTTGCCTAATCATGTACACCTTCTTGAGAGCTTCTTGGTAGTAATCCAGAGTCAAATACCTATACTCCATTAGACCAACCAACTCTTGCCAAGTGGGCAACTCATAGACATGATGACTCTCTCTTTCCCTCCTCTTGGATTCCCACCATGTGGAAGCATATCCTTCGAATTGAGTGAGGGCATACTTCACCTTCAATGATTCTGAGATGTTATTAGTAAGGAAAATTCGTTCACTTTGTAGTTTCCATTCAAGAAATTCATCCGGGTCACTACTTCCCTTGAACTTTAGAAGTGTAACCTTGATCGTGTTCAATCCCCTATCTTGATCATTCCGCTCTCCATACCTAGCTCCTCTATGCCTCATCCTATCTCCTCTATTCCTATAGTCTTGACCTCACATTCCTTGGTCCCACCCCAAGTCCCGAGGCCGGACTCCTTCCCTTGGCCCTTCATAGCCATCTCTACCCCCATGCTCCCAAAATTCATCATTGTTATGCCCATCATTCATGTCATCATAGAGAGGATTTTAAAATTGGTGGTTTGGGTAGGGTGTTTGTGTGGTGTTTCGTGGAGGTGATATATAGGAATCATGTAAGGATGCATTTGATGGATTTCAGAGTGGAGTTTGGTATAGAACTTGGTTTGCCACAAAAGGATAGTTCTCTTGTGGAGGGTGATAGGGTTGTGGATGCGGATGTGGTGTTGGTTGCCTTGGGTAGTTTGGAGGGTTGTTTGTTTGGAAGGTGGGTTGTTGGAAGTTTCGGGTTTGATTTTGTGGAGGGTAACATAGTTGGTGAGCTTGCCCCGGAGTAATGGTGGTGGATTGCACCGATGCTCGCCTTGCCTCCTTATTTTTGACTTGGAGTGCCTTTCCTATATTCTCATTTTCCTCCATACCTCCTAACTTCCCATTCATTTCCACTCTCATTTCCGCCACTTGTTTGGAGAGGTAGGTAAGAACCTCCATGAGGTTCTCCTAGCTCTCCCCAATTGGACTTGCACCGTGATGGGACATGGTACCTACAAAACTCAACAAACAAGGTTAGTAGTAAAAGCCTCACATCCCTCGTATGTAACTCTCGACTCACCTTCTATGGCGTCATCTCAAAATTGATAGTGTACTAGCTCCGCTCAATTAACTCAAGGTCACCTACCCTTTATGGAGGAGTGGATCTTTGTGACTCTTAAAAGAAGGATGACTTGAAAGACTCTAAATGGACTTGAATCAATAAATTAATCAACGAAACAAAACAAGAAAAGAAGGAGGAAGAAGCATGAAAGAATTCAGACTCAAAGATTAAGTAACAAAAAGTAGGAGAAACTACTTGTTGTTGCTTAGTTTGGAGAATCAAAGAGATGATTTGATATTTTAAAACTAGTTAACAAGTAATTAAAGATGTTAATTAGTTGTTACATAATTGAGAAATGGAAAAAAAAATGAGTGTAGAAGAAGAAATGGACCAAATCTGACAATCAGAAAAGTTCTGAGGGACCCAATCTGACAGTCAAAAAAGTTCTGAAGGACCAAATCTGACCCTTAGAAAAAAGTATGGGGGCTGAAATTGACTTTTACAAACTTGGACAGAATGCTTCCAATTTGGGACCCCAAAATTTTTCTAAGTATAGAAACCTGTAGATTTTAGCCTCTGAAGTTGAGCCACACGCGCCAGCTGTGCGACTGGGCATGGCTTCTGCTGCGTTGGCAGCTGCTGATGTTGTGCGGCTGCTGTGCTGGCACCTACGTGGCGCTGGTGCAGTGGTCCAGTGCTGACTCAGCTACTGACATGGCAGATCCACGTGGAAATTAATATTTTTTTTAAATTCCACTTGTGGATCCAACAAACATCTTTGACCACTTTGACTTAGAAAAGTTGGATCAAATGTACCTTTTGGCTTCTTCTTCTTCAAGATGTTCTTGATGAATATCAAAAACACCTAGAACACCAAGAACACACACTAAGCACCAACACCTTCAAGTTAGCTCAGAATTGGCTCAAATTTTAGGATTAGCCTCCCTTTGACGTAGGGAACAAACCCAATGGTTTTTAAGCTCCAATTCCTCCTCAATCAATAGACCCACTTTTCAAGTTTCTAAAGTTTCTAAAGTTTCAAAAGCTCGAAACTCTTTAATGGCAACTTCACTTCTACAACTCCAGATCGCACAAAATTTGAGATTTAGACTCAAAAAATACTAGGGAATCAAGATCTAGTGTCAAAAACAACAAATCAAAACAAAAAAAATTGTTTTTTTTGGATTTTGAAGATATCAAATTCTCAAGACTTAGATTTGTGGAAACAAGCCTAAACCGAGCTCTTGATACCAAATGATAATGGAAATTAAGCAAACAAGAAAGAAGGAAGAAAAAATATGAGAATTAATAACTAGGAATTGAAATTATAGGCAACAAGGGGCTAAAACCCTTACCTCCCAATTGATTCCAACAACTAGAAACTAATTCAACTCAACTAATCAAGGAAAACCAAATGAAATCCACAAGTGGGAGACCTTCGATTAATTAAGAAAAGAAGTTAAACTAACAATCAAGAGAGTCACCCTAATCACTTACTAATTCCTTAAGGGAATTACACTAAGCCTTACGCTAGCAACTACAAGTTTTAGAGTATCAATCTTCAATATGCAAAAACTAGTCTTCCAAAATGAAGAAAAGCTACTACTTATACTAGGGAATAAGAAGACACTAGATATTACAATTTTGCCCTTAATAAAGTAAGGACCTTGTTTGGTTGCCTTCTTTTGGGAATTCTTGAATTCCTCCTTCCACCTCACTTTAATAGACCACCCACACATTGTATGCTTTCCTTTGGAATTCTTCAAGCTTCTCCAATGCTTCCCTTTTTATGAATATTGCTTGAAGGTCTTGGAGTTCTTTAGCTTGACTACGTGTGAAAGGCCTTGAAGGATAAGTGTCATCCAAGCTAGTACCATCCATGCTTTCCAATCTAGTATCAATGAGGGTGCTTCGGAAAGTACTTAAGAGAGAGGAACTTGAAAAGGAGAAGAAAGAATTGGCTCAAGAAGGGAAGTTGTATGAGATTGATGAGCCAAGAAGTGACTTGAAAGAGGTGCACAAGGAGCACTTAATTATGGGACTTGCCAATACCAATCCCTTGTTGCCTACTAACCATGGTGCTAGCATTTTACCTAGTACCATCCCTTCTCTTTTGCAGGTTCATGGACAATTATTTCTAAAGGACGATCCGAACAAAGTCCCTTATGAACAAAGGGTTGAAGGCCTAATAATGGAGCTACCTAGCAAGTCAACTCCTAAAAAGAAATACAAGGACCAAGTCTATGGGTTCAAGATGATGCATTGGAGTGAAAGATTTGGGAAACCAAGTGTGGTGGACAAGAATGCACACTCAAAGGCCTGTCTTCGAGGTATGTACCCTTCCCCTCTTATTCCAAGCAATCCTCAGAGTCATGATGACATTTTTCTTATGGTAGGTAGGTTTTGGAAATTGTATGACCTCATACCCTACCATGAGAGTGATGATATAGCTCCAATGTATTCATGGTTGGTTTTGGATATGCTTAAGTTATGTGAGTTTTATGTTTTGAATTCCAACCATAGTTTTTGTTTGGGAAAGAATCCATGGTGCATCCATGATACCCGATTTATGTATTCTACTCCTTGTCACACTTATGTGACTAAACACAAGTTGAGGTGTTAGGATGGACTCTTGGAAGCATGAATTTGCATGTTTATCCACTTTTTGTGGGAGTTTGTTTGAGGAATAATAATGAAGTGTACTTGAAATGCCTAATCTCGTCCTCTTGTGTTCCAAATTGTGAATGTCATCTTGTTAACATTCTTTCCTTAAAGTGTGTATTTGCAATTGAGAACTCTCGAGCGGATGCTAGGTTGCTTATTTATTTTTGGGAGAGTCCATGGATATTGAAAGCTCCTTGTCACCTCCATAGGATTGGACAAGTTGAAGTTTCAAATGGAACTCTTGGAAGCATGCTTGGTTCTATGATAGGAGGGACTCCATCTCCTTAGGAGTATTATTTGACATGGAGTGATTTTACTCCTAATAGATCCCTCGACTATTCTAGTAGCATGCCTTTGTTGGTGCACTTCCTTCCTTTTGAAAGTTTCTTGTTAGAGAGGGTTATTTTGTACTTAAAATGTCTCTTCTTATCTACTGGTGTCCTTATCTTTTGGCATGCCTTAGATGAGAATAGTAAGCTTAACACCTTTCTCTACTACCTCTTTGCATATGATGATGTCTATGTTTGTATTAGATTTGTTTCCTATAGAGGTAGGGGTTCCTTTGATTTGTCCAATTATCTTTGTGACAAAGATATATGGGTCTTTTACCTCTTTGACCCCAATGAACCCTTATGGGTGATTACACCACTTTTGGTGTGGCCTTCTTACGAGACAATGAAATAATTATGTCTTATGGCTCCAAATTTAAATATGATACCATCTTTTGGAACTCTTGATGCCACAAAGGCCTTTGTGTTTGCCTTGTCTCTTGGTGTTTATCATAACCAAAACCTTTGCACCTTATATGATGAGTTGCTTGTATTGAAAGCAAAGGATATTTGGTTGTATCTTAAATTTGTGCCTCCTTGGCATGGTGATATTGTTGCTAACCGTACTAACCCTTATGCTTTGAGGATATTTTGGTTGTTGTCCTTCTCATGTGTTTTTAAAGTTTGGATTCGAGGATGAATCATTTTCAAGAAGGGGAGGATGATACTAACATGGATGGCATAGTTGACACGAACATGGATGGCATGGATGACACATACGATGTTCGTGAAAAGAGAAGCTTAGGAGTCGTGAGAGTGATGTGGATGAAGAAAAGAAGCCATTTGTGCAAGTTTGGCTAGGCTTTAAATTCAAAAATCCACAAAGAAAACAACCAAACAAGGCCCTTGCCTCATTAAGGGCAATATTATAAAAAGTCAATGCCTTCTTATCTCCTTTAGTATAAATAGGATATTTCTTTATTTTGCAAGGAGTTTTTGATGAATATTGAATATTGAGCTTTGAAGCTTGTAGTTTCTAGGTATTTAACTTGTAGTTTCTAGGAGAAGCCTAGCATTAGTTGGTAATTTTAGTAGTGTGAATCTTGAAATTGTTGGTGAACTTCTTGGTTTGGTTAATCAAAGGTAGCACATTTGTGGTTTCTTGAGTTCCTTTGATTTTTCTCAAATTAGGGTTTGTGTTTGAATTATTGAATTCAATTGGGAGGTGAGGGTATCAAGTCCCTTGTTGCCCATAAATTCAAGAGTTTGAATATTAACTCACATATTCTTCTTTTGTTTTCTTTCCTTCTTGTTCTTCCCTCTTTGTTTGTTATCACTTTGAGACTTGAACACTATGAGAACCTTGAAACGGCTTTCCATGATGCCTCAAAGGTAGAAATGGATTGGAAAGATGAGAAGACATACAAGGCCAAGAGTTTTCCAACTTTCTCATGGGGTAAAAACAATGATAAGTGGAAGACCCCAACTCCTAGAGAATCATCTAAAGGTAGTGGTCAAGACACTCAAGTCAAGGTTGATTACAAAGCCAAAGGGAATGATAAACCGAAAGGAGGTAACTTCAAAAAACCCAACTTTCCTCGACCCTCTACCATTCAATGCTTCTGATGTCAAGGAAGGGGACATATTGCTAGTGAGTGTCCTAATAGGAGGGTCATTGTTGCTTTTCATGATGGGTATAAAATGGATGAAGAAGATGTGAATGAGGAAAGGAGTGAGGGAGAGGGAGATAAGGGTGAAGTGGAGAGAGAAGCTTCGGGGGATGAGGAAGAAAGTTTGGATGAGAGGGTAAATTTTGCTTGCTTCATGGAAAGGGGGTAACCTCTACTTGATGATAATAGGGAGTTAAAGGTAAATACCAACCTCTCATATGTTGTGAGGAGAATTATGGGAGCCCCTGCCAAAGAAGAACTTGACTAAAGGGAAAATCTCTTTCATGCTAGGTGCAGATCCAAGATAAGGTGTGTTTTTTGATTATTGATAGTGGGAGTTGCACTAATGTGGTGAGTAGTTCTTTGGTGGAGCATATGCAAATTCCAACAAGAAGGCATTCCAACCCGTACAAGCTACAATAGCTCAATGAGAGTGGTGAGATAAAGGTCCTCAAACAAGCAAGTATTCGGTTTAGTGTGGGCAAGTACAATGAGGAGTTGATTTGTGATGTGGTACCCATGTTGGCTTGTCATGTATTGTTGGGGAGGCCTTGGAAATTTGATAGAGATGTTGTGCACTATGGAAGGACCAACAAGTATGCTTTTGTGATTGACGGTAAGAAATATGTACTTGCACCTGTCACCCCATACCAAGTGAGTGAGGACTATCGGGCTATGAAGGAGCTTCGGGAAAGAATAAGGGTAGAAGAAGCGAGGAGTGAAGGTGAAAGTTCCACCATTATTCCAAAAGAGGGAAGTGACTTGACTAAAAATAAGAAGAACATGTGTATGATAGCCAAGACAAACAATTGTCTAAAGGGTGTGGATGAGGAATGCTTTTTAGTATGCCTTGTCAACACCAATCTTTTATTGCATGCTAACCAAGATACTAGCTAAGCACTTTGCCTAGTACTGTTTCTTCTCTTTTGCAGGACTATGATGAACTATTTCTGGAAAATATGCCCGAGGGACTACCACCCTTGAGGGGAATTAAGCACCAAATTAATTTCATGCTGGGGTCATAAATTCCCAACCGACCAGCCTATAGGTGTAATCTGGAAGAGACCAAAGAGCTACAAAGGCAAGTGGAAGAACTCCTTGAAAAGGGATTGATCAAAGAAAGCCTAAGCCCGTGTGATGTACCGGTTATCCTTATTCCCAAAAAGGATGGTACTTGGAGAATGTGCATTAATTGTAGAGCCGTGAACAAGATTACAATCAAGTATAGGCATCTAATTCCTAGACTTGATGACATATTGGATGAGCTATGTGGAGCTAGTGTGTTCTCAAAGGTTGATCTTTGGAGTGGGTACCATCAAATTCGCATGAAACTGGGTGATGAATAGAAGACGGCTTTCAAAACAAAATTAGGTTGTATGAATGGCTTGTGATGCCGTTTGGTTTGACTAATGCTCCAAGCACTTTCATGAGGTTAATGAATCATGCTTTAAAACCCTTCATCAACAAGTTTGTGGTTGTGTACTTTGATGACATACTTGTGTATAGCAAGACAATTGAAGAGCATGTATTCCATTTGAAACAAGTGTTTGATGTTTTGCTATGAGAAAGGTTATTTGCGAATCTCAAGAAGTGTTCTTTTTGTGTTGAAAAAGTAGTGTTCTTGGGATTTGTCGTTTGTGCAAATGGTATAGAGGTTGGTGAAAAAAGATGGATGAGGAACACTCCTTAGTGGGACTCATCAACATGGATCTTGTATTGCACACTAACCAAAGTACTAGCATTTTGCCTAGTATGAACTCTTCTCTTTTGCAGGTTCATGAAGGAATACTTTCCAATGAGGTGATGATAATGATCTCAATCGAGTGACTAAAATCAATATCGAAAACACGGAATTCAACAACACAAAATAAAGATAGTGGAAAAATTAAGATGAGAATTAGAAGACATTGAGATAAGAATAGAAGAAAGAAGAGCTAATTGTATCCACAATCAACCAAGGGAGAAGAGAACTCAATCCAATGCCCGAGAAACCAAATTGAATCCACAAGATGATAACTCGATGATCGATCAAGCCAAGAAGATAACACAAGCAATTTGGGAATCCACCCTAATCACTCATTCTAAACTAATAATTAGAATTGAACCCAATCAATACCGTAAACTAAAATATCAAGTCTATTCAAGACAATTGAATCATCCAAAATCTGAGTATGAAAATGGCTAAGGCAACTATTTATAGTTATTGCCTTTACACAAATAGCCTATTAAAAAAATAGCCCAAAAGTGACTATTTTGGAAATAACCCATAAAGGCCCTTCTTGATGCCCAAATGGCATCTTGATCGCCCATGGCCTTATGTATTTGTTGCTCTATGGCTTCCTTTGGGCTCTAAGCTATCATCCATATGTGGAAGCCCCTCCAATTATGCTCTAAGCTAACCGTGATCGTATCATCCTCCCCTTCTTCAAAAGGATTCATCCTCAAATTCAAACCTTGCAAAAACATGAGAAGAACAAACAACAAACATATCCTCATAGCATAAGGGTTAGCACACGGGTTATCAACCATACCAACTTTCCAAGGAGGCACACATTTGAAATACAACCAACTATCCTTTATGTCAAATAAGAGCAATACATTGTAAAACATACAAAGGATCCGGCTATGAGAAATATCATGGAACAAAGAAACCTCAAAGGTCCTAAGACACAATTGCTTCCCTATTCCCCCATAAAACCATACCAAATGTGGTGTCACCATTGGTTCAAACATCCATGAGTGTTTACCGGGGTCAAAGATATAAAAGGCCCACATAGTTTGGTCACAAAGGCAAATGGACCAACCCAAGAAACCCCTACCTCTATATACAACAAATCCCATACAAACATGGACATCATCATATGCAAAGAGGTAGTAAAAAAAGGTGTTACTTAAATGGACTTCATCCAAGGTGTTCCCACATATAGAATCACCCTTTGATCCACAAGCATTAAGGCCTAGATCAAGAATGGGGTCACACAAGAATGAAGGGGTCATTAGAGAACATACACCCCATTTCTTTTGATCACTAACCCCTCCAATAGATGTACTATCATCTTCCAAGAAGAGAGTTTCATCTTTGAAAAGTGTGTCATCATACCATACTGGATTTTCAAATAATTGATAGCCTTCAAGAGTGGCTACACTTCCAATATTATAAGACACGCCACTATCTTCATCATTCACATTAGTCATGGACTCATGTCATCATTGAATAAGAGATTATCCCTAAGTTCATACTCCACCTCAAGATCCTCATGACAAGAATTAGAAATGGAATCAACACCCAAGGAATCATCACCTCTAATTAAAGATCCTACATGACTAACTACATGACCAACTATATCATTACCATTACTAAATTGAGGTTCATTTATAACATCACACAACTCAATTAGTAGGTCATCATTACAAGCAAGTTGGTCAATACCACAATAAACACTAGTTGGTAGCATATCAAGCTCAAAAGAATCACACACAAGATTACCACCATTATAGCCAACTAGCATTTGACTACCCTTATTACATGATAATATATTTTCACTCAAGTCACAAGTGCTAACACTAGATGGACTCAAATCGATCTTACTAGAAGAATCAATCAAGTCATCTATAGGATCAACTAGTGTTTGGGCACTCACAACAGTGGCATCATCATCATGCAACAAAGTGTCATCAATATCATCACAAGAAATGCTCTTTAAGCTCACACACATACAAGCCATCACTTACACTCAATTGGCCACTAACCACACGAGGATCTTCTACTTTCAACAAAGTGTAAGGTTTAGCTTTGTTACCTTGTAGCTCATAGGAAGGATTGCATTCACCTTGTCTTTCAACATTGGCACACATTTGCTCCTTTGGGAAACTTTTTAACAACACCTCATGATTTTTCATTGCTTGAGGTGTCTCACTAGGCTTGCTTCCAAGTATACCTGTACAAGAATCAAGACAACTAGAAAAAGAAGAAAGGTTACAAAAGTTAGTATAAGGTTGTGACAACCCTCTCACATCACTCCACACAACCTCTCCTTTTTTTACTCTAGAGTTGTCACTTATCACACCCTTACTCCTCTCAATCTTTTGTCTCTCAATTTCATTGGAGTCCGAACAAGTGCCAAGTATCCCTTGTGAAGGGTTAGATGATCCCTTCACTTCAAGCTTCCACTTTAGTGCACAAGGTGTGGATATTTTGACTTCCATGTTCAACTCCTTAGTAGGTTCATCTTCATGAGGAGTAGTTTTCTTCAACATCTTTTGTAACTCCTCGGGCTTAAGATTGGAAACCCATTGGATGACCTTGTCAACTCCTCTTTGTATGGCATCCCCTAATTCTTTAATTCTTAAGGATTCAAGATCCCTCACCGAAAGGGGCTCATTTGATTTCACTCTACTTTCATGTCCTATTGATCCTTCCATCCTATCTCCAACATCATTTCCATAAGGAGAACAAGTCACATTAGAAGGAGAATAAGAAGTATAAGTTCTTGCATTCCAATAAGTAGAGAATGTTCTTCTCCTATGGTTCACACGACGTCTTTGAATTGGTTTCACCCACACATCTATACCCCCTCGACTAGGATAGGAAGTAGCACATGACAAGGAAGATAATTCACCTTCACAACATCCTCTTCTATCACAATCTTCCTCAAAGGATTCATAAGACATATGAGAGAAAGCATCATACCTCATATTGTCTTCATCACCATGGTGGGTAACATGAGAACCCCCATTGATAACGGAAATACAACAAACAAGAAGAAACGAAGGAAAAGATATGAGAATTAATAACTCGGAATTGAAATTATGGGCAACAAGGGGCTAAAACCCTCACCTCCCAATTGATTCCAACAACTAGATACTAATTCAACTCAACTAATCAAGGAAACCTAAATGAAATCCACAAGTGGGAGACCTTCGATTAATTAAGTAAAGAAGTTAAACTAACAATCAAGAGAGTCACCCTAATCACTCACTAATTCCTTAAGGGAATTACACTAAGCCTTACACTAGCAACTACAAGTTTTAGAGTATCAATCTTCAATATGCAAAAACTAGTCTTCCAAATGAAGAAAAGCTACTACTTATACTAGGGAATAAGAAGACACTAGCTATTACAATTTTGCCCTTAATGAAGTAAGGGCCTTGTTTGGTTGCCTTCTTTTGGGAATTCTTGAATTCCCTCTTCCACCTCACTTTAATAGACCACCCACACATTGTATGCTTTCCTTTGGGATTCTTCAAGCTTCTCCAATGCTTCCCTTTTCATGAACATTGCTTGAAGGTCTTGGAGCTCTTTAGCTTGACTACGTGTGAAAGGCCTTGAAGGATAAGTGCCATCCAAGATAGTACCATCCATGCTTTCCAATCTAGTATCATCCTCCCCTTCTTGAAAATGATTCGTCCTCGAATCCAATTGATCACCTACAACACAAGGAGAAAGATCACTAACATTGAAAACATTATGAACATTATACTCACTTGGTAAGTCAATCATGTATGCATTGTCATTTATCCGCTTGAGCACTTTGAAGGGTCCGTCTCCCCTTGGGCTTAGCTTTCCTTTTCGAACTTGTGGGAACCTCTCCTTTCGTAAATGAACCCACACCCAATCGTCCGGGTTGAAAATCACTTCCTTTCTTCCACGATTCTTTCGATTGGCCACCTTTGAATTGTTCTTTTCAATGGCCTCTTTTACCTTGGAATGAATGTTCATCATCTCCTTTGCTCTTTGTTCAGCATCTAGGCTCACAACAACATGGCTAGACAAAGGAGTCATAGTTAATGGAAACAAAGGTTTAAAGCCATAACATGCTTCAAATGGGGACATTCCAATAGAAGAGTGGAAAGACCGGTTATATGCAAATTCTATCAAGGGTAAATGGTCTTCCCAAGTGGTTGGGGTGCCCCTAATCATACACCTAAGCATGCTTCCAAGAGTCCGGTTGACTACTTCGGTTTGTCCATCCGTTTGAGGATGACAAGAAGTAGAAAACATGAGTTTGGTACCAAGTGTACCCCATAGATTCTTCCAAAAATGACTAAGAAATTTGGAATCCCTATCACTAACAATGGTTTGAGGGACTCCATGCAATTTAAGCACATTAATGACAAACAAGGATGCTACATGGGATGCATCATCACATTTATGGCATGGAATGAAATGAGTCATTTTAGAGAACCTATCCACTACCACAAATATGCTATCATGTCCTCTTTTAGTCCTAGGAAGTCCCAACACAAAATCCATAGAAATGTCCATCCATGGACCACTAGGAGTAGGAAGAGGGGTATACTTACCTTGAGGCCGAGTCGTGGATTTGGCTTGCTTGCATTCGAGACATTGTCCACAAATCCGCTCCACATCATGCTTCATCTTTGGCCAATAAAATTGTTCCATAAGGATGTCAAGTGTCTTGGGTACTCCAAAGTGCCCCATCAAACCACCACTATGAGCTTCCTTGACAAACAACTCTCTCCATGAACTCATGGGCACACAAACTCGCCCATTCTTGAACAAGAATCCATCAACCAATTGGAACCTATCAACCCGCTTCCCTTGACTAAGACAATCAAAAATTTCTTTGAAATCGGGATCCATAGAATAGAATCCCTTCAAGCTTTCAAATCCCATCATTTTAGAAGCCAAGGTGTTGACCAATACAAACCTCCTTGATAGAGCATCCGCTACTACATTCTCTTTGCCTTGCTTGTAGTTGATCACATATGGAAAGGTCTCAATGAATTCAACCCATTTGGCATGTCGCTTGTTCAACTTGGATTGCCCCTTAAGATGTTTCAAGGACTCATGATCGGTCCTTATCACGAACTCTTTGTGCCACAAGTAGTGTTGCCAATGAGCCAATACCCTCACAAGTGCATATAATTCCTTATCATAAGTTGAGTACCGAAGATTAGCTCCCTTTAGTTTTTCACTAAAGTAAGCCAATGGTTTTCCCTCTTGCATCAAGACACCACCTATCCCAACACCCGAAGCATCACACTCTATCTCAAATGCTTTTTCAAAATTAGGTAGTTGGAGTAATGGGGAGGAACGCAATATGGACTTCAATACTTAAAAGGACTTCTCTTGTTCTTCCCCCCACACAAAAGGTACATCTTTCTTGATCAATTCGGTTAATGGGGAAGCAATTGAACTAAAACCCTTCACAAAACGCCGGTAAAAGCTCGCCAACCCATGAAAACTTCTTACCTCAGTTGCGTTGGATGGGGTCGGCCAAGTCTTGATTGACTCCACCTTTTCTTCATCAACCTCTATACCACTTGCACTAACCACAAAGCCCAAGAACACTACCTTTTCAACACAAAAAGAACACTTCTTGAGATTCGCGAATAACCTTTCTCGTAGCAAAACATCAAACACTTGTTTCAAATGGCCTACATGCTCTTCGATTGTCTTGCTATACACAAGTATGTCATCAAAGTACACAACCACAAACTTGTTGATGAAGGGTTTTAGGACATGATTCATCAACCTCATGAAAGTGCTTGGAGCATTAGTCAAACCAAACGGCATCACAAGCCATTCATACAACCCAAATTTTGTTTTGAAAGCCGTCTTCCATTCATCACCCGGTTTCATTCGAATTTGATGGTACCCACTCCTAAGATCAACCTTTGAGAACACACTTGATCCACAAAGCTCATCCAACATGTCATCAAGTCTTGGAATTGGATGCCTATACTTGATTGTAATCTTGTTCACGGCTCTACAATCAATGCACATTCTCCAAGTACCATCCTTTTTGGGAACAAGGATAACCGGTATGGCACACGGGCTTAGGCTTTCTTTGATCAATCCCTTTTCAAGGAGTTCTTCCACTTGCCTTTGTAGTTCCTTGGTCTCTTCCGGATTACACCTATAGGCTGGTCGGTTGGGAATTTGTGACCCCGGCACAAAGTCAATTTGGTGCTCAATTCCCCTCAAGGGTGGTAGTCCCGCGGGCATCTCATCCGGAAATAGTTCATCATAGTCCTGTAAAAGAGAAGAAACAATACTAGGCAAAATGCTAGTATCCTGGTTAGCATGCAATAAAAGATTGGTGTTGACAAGGCACACTAAAAAGCGTTCCTCATCCACACCTTTTAGACAATTGTTTGGCTTGGCTATCATACACATGTTCTTCTTATTTTTAGCCAAGTCACTTCCCTCCTTTGGAACAATGGTGGAACTTTCACCTTCACTCTTCGCTTCTTCCACCCTTATTCTCTCCCGAAGCTCCTTCATAGCCCGATAGTCCTCACTCACTTGGTATGGGGTGAGAGGTGCAAGTACATATTTCTTACCGTCAATCACAAAAGCATACTTGTTGGTCCTTCCATAGTGCACAACATCTCTATCACATTGCCAAGGCCTCCCCAATAATACATGACAAGCCAACATGGGTACCACATCACAAATCAACTCCTCATTGTACTTGCCCACACTAAATCGAATACTTGCTTGTTTGAGGACCTTCATCTCTCCACTCTCATTGAGCCATTGTAGCTTGTATGGGTTGGAATGCCTTCTTGTTGGAATTTGCATACGCTCCACCAAAGAACTACTCACCACATTAGTGCAACTCCCACTATCAATAATCAAAGAACACACCTTATCTTGGATCTTGCACCTAGCATGAAACAGATTCTCCCTTTGGTCAAGTTCTTCTTTGGCAAGGGCTCCCATAATTCTCCTCACAACACATGAAAGGTTGGTATTTACCTTCAACTCTTCATTATCATCAAGTAGGGGTTGCCCCCTTTCCATGAAGCAAGCAAAATTTACCCTCTCATCCAACCTTTCTTCCTCATCCCCCGAAGCAACTCTCTCCCCTTCACCTTTATCCCCCTCTCCCTCACTTCTTTCATTATGCTCATCTTCCTCATCGGTTTTATACCCATCAAGAAAAGCAACAATTGTCCTTCTATTAGGACACTAGCAATATGTCCCCTCCCTTGATATCGAAAGCATTGGATGGTAGAGGGTCGAGGAAAGTTGGGTTTTTCAAAGTTACCTCCTTTCTGCTTGTCATTCCCTTTGGCTTTGTAATCAACCTTGACATGAGTGTCTTGACCACTACCTTTAGATGATTCTCGAGGAGTTGGGGTCTTCCACTTATCATTGTTTTTACTCCATGAGGAAGGTGAAAAATTCTTGGCCTTGTATGTCTTCTCATCTTTCAAATCCATTTCAACCTTAGAGGCATCATGGAAAGCCGCTTCAAGATTCTCATAGTGTTTAAGTCTCAAAGGCTTCAAGATATCGGGCCTCAAGTTCGCCATGAATCGTATCACCGTATATTGCATATGCTCCTCAAGCTTGGACTTCATTCTCAAGTTCTCAAATTCATCATAGTATTCTTCAACACTCTTGGTACCTTGCCTAAGCATGTACACCTTCTTGAGAGCTTCTTGGTAGTAATCCGGAGTCAAATACCTATACTCCATTAGACCAACCAACTCTTGCCAAGTGGGCAACTCATAGAGATGACGACTCTCTCGTTCCCTCCTCTTGGATTCCCACCATGTGGAAGCATATCCCTCGAATTGAGTGAGGGCATACTTCGCCTTCAATGATTCCGAGATGTTATTAGTAAGGAAAATCCGTTCACTTTGTAGTTTCCATTCAAGAAATTCATCCGGGTCACTACTTCCCTTGAACTTTGGAAGTGTAACCTTGATCGTGTTCAATCCCCTATCTTGATCATTCCGTTCTCCATACCTAGCTCCTCTATTCCCCATCCTATCTCCTCTATTCCCATAGCGTTGACCTCCTATTCCTTGGTCCCACCCTAAGTCCCGAGGCTGGACCCCTTCCCTTGGCCCTTCATAGTCATCTCTACCCCCATGCTCCCAAAACTCATCATTATTGTGAACTTCATTCATGTCGTCATAGAGAGGATTTTGAAATTGGTGGTTTGGATAGGGTGTTTGTGTGGTGTTTCGTGGAGGTGATATGTAGGAATCATGTAAGGATGCATTTGATGGATTTCGGAGTGGAGTTTGGTATAAAACTTGGTTTGCCACAAAAGGACGGTTCTCTTGTGGAGGGCGATAGGGTTGTGGATGTGGATGTGGATGTGGTGTTGGTTGCCTTGGGTAGTTTGGAGGGTTGTTTGTTTGGAAGGTGGGTTGTTGGAAGGTTCGGGTTCGATTTTGTGGAGGGTAACATAGTTGGTGAGCATGCCCCGGAGTAATGGTGGTAGATTGCACCGATGCTCATCTTGCCTTCTCATTTTCGACTTGGAGTGTCGTCCCTCTATTCTCATTTTCCACCCGTACCAACCTTTCCTCCATACCTCCTAACTTCCCATTCATTTCCGCCATTTGTTTGGAGAGGTGTGCAAGAACCTCCATGAGGTTCTCCGAGCTCTCCCCAACTGGACTTGCACCGTGGTGGGACATGGCACCCACAAAACTCAACAAGCAAGGTTAGTAGTAAAAGTCTCACGTCCCTCGTATGTAACTCTCAACTCACCTCCTGTGGCGTCATCTCAAAATTGGTACTGAACTAGCTCCGCTCAATCAACTCAAGGTCACATATCCTTTGTGGAGGAGTGGATTCTTGTGACTCGTGAAAAAGGACGACTTGAAAGACTCTAACGGACTTGAATCAAGGAATTAATCAACGAAAACAAGACAAGAAAAGAAGAAGGAAGAAGCACGAAAGAATTCGGACTCAAGAATGAAGTAACAAAAGTAGGAGAAACTACTTGTTGTTGCTTAATTTGGAGAATCAAAGAGATGATTTGATGTTTAAAAACTAGTTAACAAGTAATTAAAGATGTTAATTAGTTGTTAAATAGTTGAGATATCTAAGAAAAATGAGTGTAGAAGAAGAAGTTTGAAGTTCCAACACTTAGAAAAAAAATTGGGGTCTTAAAAGTTCCAACACTTAGAAAAATTTTGGGGTCCCAAAATTTGAGACCCCTAAAAAAAACTAAGTATGAAAACCTGCAGAAAAAGCCCTCTGAAGTTGGTCTCACGCGCCTGGGTGAGACTGGGCGTGGATATTTTTTTTTTTTTTTTTTTTAAATTCCACTTGTGGACCCAACAAACATTTTTGACCACTTTGACTTGAAAAAGTTGGATCAAACGTACCTTTTGGCTTCTTCTACTTCAAGATGTTCTTGATGAATATGAAAAGCACCTAGAACACCAAGAACACACACTAAACACCAACACCTTCAAATTAGCTCGGAATTGGCTCAAATTTTAGGATTAGCTTCCCCTTAACGTAAGGAACAAACCCCAATGGTTTTTAAGCTCCAATTCCTCCTCAATCAATAGACCCACTTTCAAAGTTTGTAAAGCTTCAAAAGCTCAAAACCCTTTAATGGCAACTTCACTTCTACAACTCCAAATCGCACGAAATTTGAAATCTAGACTCAAAAAATACTAGGGAATGAAGATCTAGTATCAAAAACAACAAATCAAAACAAAAAAAATCAGTTTTTTTTTTTTTTTGGATTTTGAAGATATCAAATTCCCAAGACTTAGATTTGTGGAAACAAACCTAAACCAAGCTCTGATACCAAATGATAACGGGAATACAACAAACAAGAAGAAACGAAGGAAAAGATATGAGAATTAATAATTAGGAATTGAAATTATGGGCAACAAGGGGCTAAAACCCTCACCTCCCAATTGATTCCAACAACTAGATACTAATTCAACTCAACTAATCAAGGAAACCTAAATGAAATCCACAAGTGGGAGACCTTCGATTAATTAAGTAAAGAAGTTAAACTAACAATCAAGAGAGTCACCCTAATCACTCACTAATTCCTTAAGGGAATTACACTAAGCCTTACACTAGCAACTACAAGCTTAGAGTATCAATCTTCAATATGCAAAAACTAGTCTTCAAAATGAAGAAAAGCTACTACTTATACTAGGGAATAATAAGACACTAGCTATTATAGTTTTGCCCTTAATGAAGTAAGGGCCTTGTTTGGTTGTCTTCTTTTAGGAATTCTTGAATTCCTCCTTCCACCTCACTTTAATGGACCACCCACACATTGTATGCTTTCCTTTGAGATTCTTCAAGCTTCTCCAATGCTTCCCTTTTCATGAACATTGCTTGTAGGTCTTGGAGCTTTTTAGCTTGACTACGTGTGAAAGGCCTTGAAGGATAAGTGCCATCCAAGATAGTACCATCCATGCTTTCCAATCTAGTATCAGTGGATTCATGCGAGAACAAGCTAAGTTGAGACTGGTAGTCTAGGTTTGTCTGTTGATATTGTTGTATGTTTTCCTTACCTATTACTTGATATTGTCTTACTTTTTATACACTATTTATCTGAAAACTGGCTGATGATCCTACCAGTACACAGTGGTGGTGTACTGATACTGCACTTGCTTTTCTTTTGGTGAGTACAGAAAATCTTCCAGTGACTGAGACGCGACCTCATCTTTAGCACCGATGATTTCTGACTTCAAGGGTGAGCTGTTTGATCAAGCTACCTTGGGCTTATCTTTAGAGTTGCAGTCCACTTGTTTCAGACTTGAAACTAATTCCATATTTTCTTTTGGGGTTACATCTCCGAATTCTAGATATTGGTAGTGATGTTTGGTACAACGACTTTCAGTTCCTAGGAGGGATTTTCCACAGGATATATATATTAAAGCTTTAGTTTTTGCATTATTTAATTGCTAGTTTACTTCTGTTGCTGGTTTTAGGCTGTTAGTCTAGGCAAAGGGTTGAATTCTATTGGTTCACTCATCCAGGGGTTGGGTGGGTGCCACTCATGATGGTCTGGGTCGTGACACGTGCTAACCCTTGGATCTGTAGTCAACTGCTCAGTCTAGTCGAGGTCGCATCTCAATCTTTGAAACACGATCTGCACTCAACAAAATAAGAATACAGGGTAGTATTAGTTTAAAACGCTATGTATTGGTAGATATCATAGGCCGACTCAGGTTAGAACAAGTATATAGCCAAACCAAATAACAAGTAAAAGGAACTTCAACACTTAGCACGTAATTCAATCAAAAGATAGTCATCTCAAGTCAAACCAACAACAATAATCTCAAGTGCATATAAGTCACTGAAATATCACCACAAAGGATAAAAAATAGTCACTTTCATTTTTCATCTCACATGGAATCTATATCTCTAACTTCCATTTATATCACCCGTATCTCTAGTCTCATCTCAGTTCACAACCAGCTCACTATAAAAGACAATATAACGATGCAATGCAAAATGAAAGAGTGTACACACATGTTATGGATCTTATTTCTGCCCATAAGCCATAACCTGCAGGGGACTCTAGGCGTCCATGTACCACACCAGCATGGTATCCGATCCCTTAGCAATTTTATCTAAGGGTGTGCAAAAATTGGTTTAATCAATAAACTAAACCGAAAAATATTATTGGTTTATCAGTATCGGGTTATTGGGTTAACAGTTTTTTTAATGATTTTGTCAATAATTTTATTGGGTAATTGGTTCGGTTTATGATTTTGAGGTTTTAGTTATTGGTTAAACCGATAACCCAATAAGATTATATTAAAATTATATTTTTATCCCTAGTTTTATAATAGTGGCTTTAGATTTTAAATATATACCTATTATTTTTTGCATTTTATAGTTATTGTCTTAGTGTTATTGTTTTTTGTCACAATCCGATTTCTCAGGTCATGATGCCACCTACAACCCCCCAGTAGGTGAACCAATCTCCGTAGCCTGGAATAGTTAGTAATGGGTTACCACCTAAGGAGGCACGCACAATAAGCAGAAATAAGCGGAAGTAGAAATAAAATAAAATAACGCGGAAGCAAACAACCTGAATAGATACATAAAGAAACTAAACCAACCCAAAGACATGGTATCGATAGTACATGAGCCTCTAATAGAATACAAGTGCTAGAGATAACAAAATAGAATATACGACTGTCTCCGATAAACAAAGAGTAGCAGTGCCAAAAGATGAGATACAGTCAAACCCCGATCGTTAGGAACTCACCCTAGTCTCGAATATTCAAAAGCTGCACGAGTCTCCATGCGGTCAATATCAAAAGCTCACACTAGAATATGCACCAAAAAGATGAAGAAGTGTAGTATGAGCACCAATTGCAAAGCAATGGGTACCCAGTAGGCATCATAGGCCGACTGAGCGCTTATAAGATATAAAAGCAGTAAATAGCAGATAATCAAGAAAGTAGTCACAGAAATAACAGAGAAAGCACATGAAAACTAGCACAGATAGAAGACCAAGAGAATACAAGCATGCTATGCTAGTCACAGAAGATATATATAATACATCACACAGGTGAAGGAAAGAAGAACGCACCTGGATCCTTGCAATCAACAATATATATAAAGAGAGAGTTTAAGAAGAATGGTGGTATACTGGTAACCTCAAGTAAAAAGAGAAGGAAGGAAAGCAAGTAAACATACTCATGCTAAAAGCAATATAACTAACGAAATCAGGATAAACACACTCTCAAGATAAGAATAGACAGAAAACAACCTCACAAATACCACCCTAAGATAGAATAATCTACACCACAAGGAACCGAAAAGCCACTAACCAGCACCATGATAAAATAAAATCTACTAACTCACGAGTGCTAAGAAGGCCACAAAACCAATGCCTCTACAAGATAAACTTCACTAATCCACCAATAATCGAAAGCCTTTAGCAAGCTCTACAATAGGATAAAAGTAATATAATCTACCTACAGTCCCAACAGGTGCTCATACACCCGAGGAACACAATCAAGTGAAAACAAACTCTCCTCCATCCCATACCAGAGCGTATACTGATCAAATAGCAAACAAGGGTGGATCCGAATACAATATGCATGATGTGATATGATATGATGGAACCAGTGTGATAGTAACCCTGTATGTACCTACCCTCGAGGCCTAAAGGCCCAGTAGGTAAGATCCATGGAAGGACTTTCCCATATACCTCAACTATACCGTATATCCCTCCTCTGACACACTCAGCATGTAGACCCTAGTCCGGATCGGCAAGGTCCATGGAGGTCCTTGACCACATACTAAAATAGAATGCAAAATCTCAAAGTATAACTACCTGGAATGTATCTGGGTCTAAACCAGTGATTGGAATCTTAAAATATCTGCCCGAAGTGTATCCGGGTCTAAATCACCGAATCAAGTCTCAAAAACCCCAATAAGGGTGCCCAGAGTGTATCCGGGTCTAAATCCATAAAACTAATCTCAAACCCCTATAAAGGGTGCCCGGAGTGTATCCAGGTATAAATCCTTAGTAAAAATATGTCTAGCTCTACGGCACAGTCGAGTCTAGTATCAGTGAGAAAACCAGTGGTAAAACCATCATATTACCTCTTTTACTCCAAGAAGGTCCATAAAGTCAGTTTCAAATCCTTTTATAATCATTTATAATGAAAACGGGCCCTCGGGCCATGCAAAGTTTAGAAAACTATTAATAGTAGGCCCGCAACCAAAGTAATAGTACAATAATGTAGAAAAATCCTTTGCGTGAATTATGTGATCGCAAACAAACAATAGCCCAACGGCTCACAAACAACATATCAGCCCTGCACAGGCAAAAACAGCTCTACAACATAGATATCTAGCCTAACATAACATCTCTATGTACGAGACTCACGGACATTCCCAAATATTCCACCATCTATGGTGCAAAAGTTTATACAAAGGCCACACGGGGCCACAAGGATAATATTACAATACTATAACAAATACTTCAAACATCACAAGAAATAATACGGACAGAAGAGACGAACAGGTTATGGGGTGCCAATCTAGAATACCCAACCCAAGGATGTTAATTAATACAGTTATAGCTTATATACGCGGAGTCTAAGGTAGGGAAGATGGTAACCTACCTGTCGTCCAATGACTAGCTGCTGGAACGACATCGTCCAAGCTCAAACTGCTCCGAGAAGCCCTGAGTCGTGAACACACTATCAACACAATAAACTACTCATGAAGACGAAGCCAACGATACATATATTGCTAAAAGTATAGACGGGTCAAAATTCAGATCACAAGCAGGCCCGTGGACCTCGCAATTTGAAGCCAAAAATGAAAAATACCACAGTGTTTCCAATATTCCCGGGAGGACATGCTCCAAAATTGAGCAGAATTGCATCAACACAAGGGCTCAAAATAGCCCAAGAATCAAAAGAAACAAAGAGGGGATTAAAGAAGAAAACCAAAAATTAAAGAGGAAATTTACCAGATTAGAAGCCAACAAACGATCAAGAATTGAAAATATTCAAGCCTCCAAGCTTTTGGAATGATCAAGGTGTTGACAGTCAATTTTTACCCTCCACTATTTGATTAATTATCGAGCTTTTAGATTTCAAACAATTAAATAATATTAATTTTGTAATTAAAAAAAAAATCAAAATTAATTCCGGAGAATATTCGATAATTTCTCATGAATAACATATGTCTACGTATATTCATAATATATATGGATGTATACTATTGTGAGAATTGTAGTAGATATTCAAAGAATTTTTCCAAAATCATTTCAAAAATGTTTAAAACTGCCAATTTTGATCGAAATAATTCAAACGGAAATTAATTGTGAAAAATTGGTATTTTTATAAATACGTGTTTAAATATAAGGGTGAATTAATTATTTTGGTTTTTTTAAGTAATAAAGCTCGATTAGGTTAATCGTATTTAGTTCGTCACAATTTCAATTACGGCCTAACTTCTTTAAATTAATTAGATTAGGTCGAATTTGGCTACAATTTTAATCGTATGGCTGTAATTTAAACCAATTTGGTTAGTTCTTTAATTTGAATTGGCCACATTTGTAAAACAAATGACCAAATCCTTAACCCAACTTAAACAACCCTCATAATAATTTGTTCTAGCTGGGTTTTGGGCTCAGATCCGCCCAGCACCTCTGTTTCCTCCACAAATCCGCCTAGCCCACCTTTTATCCCCATACCCGGCCCAAAAACCCAACACCCTTATCTCTTCTATTTCCCTTTCTCTCTTCCCATTTTACACAAAACCAAACGACCCCTTATACTCTTTCTCTCTCTTCATCTTCAATAAACAACGATAACAACAACAACCAGCACTCCTCCGTTAATAGTACCAAATGACAAACCAAACTCCACTTCAACAGCTATAAACGACTCCAAAATTCCCAAAAATTGTCAACTCCTCCGTCTATTTCCCCTCCTCTTCGTTTGTTGTACGAAAAGGGTGAGTTGTCCAGGTTCTAGAAGAAGCCAGAAGCTCCAGTGGCGTCCCAACGTTCTCAATCCCTAAAAATGCGGCGGATGATCCTCAAGATCATCGGTGCATGATCAAATTTGTACCCCAAGGTACAAACGAGGCCTAATCTGGTGAAATTGGATTTTGAATTTTCAAATCCCTCAAGTTTTATCCAAAAATCTCAAAAATTTCCCCCCATTTTTTCACCCGTTGGAAGCTCCAGAAAATCCCTATATAAACCCCTCCTTCTTCACTACGGAGGGATGGTTTTTTGGGTAGCAAGGCCTTGGAGAGTCATTTTCTCCGGCTCTTGGGGAAACCTATAAAATCAAATCGAATCCATAGAAAAACACTATTGTTTCCGTTAAATTTCTTGAAGATTTCGTGTTTCCTTCCTCTCGTCGTTGGAAAACCAAGGAGCCTCAAATCCCTAGATCATCAGAAAGTCGATAAACCTCAAAGCTAAACTTGATGTTCCAGTTGCTGCCCGGAAAAAGGTAAAATCCTCTCTCTTTTCACTGTATTTTTGTGTTCTTGTTGTAGCTAGTTGGCTGTCATAATCTTGCTGTGTTAAGTATTGCTATTGGGTTGATGATTGAACATTATTTCGGGTTGATTGATTGGGAAGGAAGATGAGTCGAGTGGTAGGGAATGGTAGAGATTGGGAGAGGCTTTGAACTTACGAGTTTGGCTCATCCCAGGTGCTCCTAAAGACCTAACACTCCTCATCTTCTCTCTAATTGTTCGTAAAAAAATATTGTCGGTATTGTGTTGAAATTTCCCACTACGATATCTATTTGTTCGAGCATATAAAGTCAGCCTGGGATAAAACAGAAATGACGACTCCGCTGGGGATTTATTTAGGTTCTAACCAAAAATTTAAACTATGTTTGACTAACTTTGTGTGACTAACTATTCGAAATATTGTAATAGTTAGTAAATTTTGATTAATGTTTGCTTATGTGTTTATTTATCGGAAATATATTGTCATTGCATCTCATAACATATTCTGCCACATGGCACGTAATTTTATTTATATTTTAGGGAGGCTCACGATCCCGTGGCCTCTCGCTATAAATAACACTTTCTCAAAAATACGATAGTTTACGGGTACATTATGCGTCCAATGATTATCGTATTTTCAACTCAAGTTGTCCGCTTGGGACCCGGTCTATTTCAAAGAAAACCCACTCTAGACACCTAGCGTAGAGCTAAACCAAAACTCTATTTTTAGGCATTGGCCTAAGACGACCCAATACCTAAGGGGTATTGGGGCCATTAGAAAGACTACCTTGCGTCTATTGACCACGAGTCAATTACAGACGATCATACCTTATGTGTTTAATTGAAGGATGTGATGTCGGGTTGTATGAACCATTGTCCTTCGGGATCGAATTTTTTTAGATAGTACAAGAAGATTGCCATCCAAAAGGCGTTTGGAGTTTCAAGAAGTACAGAAAATTCGAGAATGAAGGACCTTCCACGATGATTTAGTCTAGGATTATACCCCTGCGTGGGATTGATATTCATTGTACACCTCTTTCCATTATTTTGTATCCCAATTAGATTTATTCGATTTGTATAAATATATTTTGGGGCAATGGAACGTCTTACAAATGACATACACATCCTTCAATTCGTTAGGCCTACCTTTGGCATAAAAAAGTCACATATCCGTATAGGACGCGCTATGAACTGTTATGTGATATAACTGTCTTACGTGCTTATGTGTGTTGCTCAAATCAAAGGTGAATTGATCCACTCCTATTTGAACATTTTAGAACCCATAGGCAGGATAAAAGCCCACCATGCAAAGTCCGACCAAAATCGCTCTTGGAGTTCTCCAAATTTTCCCAGAAAAAATCCAAAGACTTCTTAAAACCCTTTTAAGTCTTGTTTGAAAAACTTGCCCTATCCGAACTACATCCTTTCAGGGCTCGTCCCCCGTCTTTAAGAAATTTTCATTTTCCCACTTTCACAAAGATGCCAAAAAGTTCAGAGGGTACATCAAGTGCTACAAGACAAGTATAAAAAGATGAAGATTCAACAAGTCAAATCTCCTGATGAAATCTACCTACCCAAAATCGATAGACAAATTCTTGTCCATCGAACCTTCGAGTCAATAACCCCGTGGATAAATTTGCCTTGATGAAAATGCAACTTTATGTATTTATCTTCAGTCAGATATCTTGTATTGTTTATCACTAACATGATCTAACTTATCGGCCTTTGAGTTATTTTACTTCAACAGGTAATAGAAACTGATCTGTGTTGACAAAACTGGCCGAATATCCTTATTTCACCCGCTCAAAGGCACACCTGGATTCATCCTATAACCGTCAATTTTCTAAAGGGAAAATAGCTGATAGTGAAGAAGAGAACGCTTTGGCTGTGAGAGTGTCACGACCCGATTTCTCGGTCATGATGACACCTACAACTCCCCAGTAGGCGAACCAATGCCCGTAGGCCAGAACGGTTAGTAATGGACTACCTTCTAACTGTTTAAATGGAAGAGCAGGTAAAATAGCGGAAGCAAGGGAACAAGATAAAGAAATTAGATAACAAGGATAACATATATGAAAAGCGGAAACTAAACCAACCCAAAACCTGGTATCATAGCATATAGAAGCCCGAACTACATAAGAAGTACAAGGGTCCAAAAGAAATATACATATACACAAGTTGTCTCCGAGTAATGATAGAGTACAAAATATACAAAAGATAAATTAAGTCAAGCTCTGAACGCCAAGAGCTCACCCTCAGCCTGGATGGTCCAAAAATAGCACCCCGCACGAGTCTTCGGCGCTCTATCGGCGATGACCCACACTAGGATCTGCACCAGAAGATGCAGAGGGTAAGGTGAGCACCAAATGAAAAGCATAAGGTACCCAGTAGGTATCATAGGCCAACTGGGCACGTATAAAGTAAAAGAGTAATAGCAGACAGGGTAGAAACAAACAGTCACAGAAATCAACAAAAACGTACACATGATCAAGCCTAGAGGGAAGACAACAGAAGGCAACATACAAGGCTAGCAAATAGAATATATATACACAACATGCATAGGTGAAATTAAGGACGACGCACCTGGGATCCTCGCAAAATAATATATATGTAAATAAGTTCTAACAATAGGCAGTATACCGGTAACCTCAAGCATAAGAAAATGGGAGAGAAGAATAAAGGTAGACATGCTCAACATACAAGAGTTAATACCCAATGTAGTCATACAAACTCAATCCAGGAACTCACAACCTTACAGTAATCACACTCATACTCGATCGTAACAGGGAACAATATCGGAATAAAGTGACAAGAGTCTACCTACAGTCCCTCGGCCGCCCATACAACCGAGGAACGCAATCAAGTGAAAACAAACCCTCCGGCATCCCATACTACTGGAGCGTAAAATCAACACACAACAAACAAGGGTGGTATCTCAAACAATGAATGATATGCTGCATCACCTCAGGGTGAAACAGAACCTCTGTATCTACCTCCTCCGGTACCAATCGAGCCCAGCAGACAGGTTCTATGGAAGGAAACAACCCATATACCTCTACTCCACCATATACCCTTCTCTTGGCACACGCATCCCAAAGCCTCAGGCCCCAAGCGACAAGGTCCATGGAGGTCCCGAACCCCATACTAAAACTCAGAATCAAAACATGTCCTCCAGAATTGAGTCCGAGTTCAAGCCAGTGGCTAAGTCTCAAATATGCATGCCTAGACCCTGTCTAGGACTAAAACAGTGAAAAAGATGACTCAAAAACCCTTCCAAGGGTGCCTAGGCACAACCGGGTCTAAGACAGTAGTAAAAACATCTCAGATGCTCGACCTGGCTGAGCCTGATATCATTTCAAATCAGTAAGGAAACTCAGCTATCACTCCGACCCGGTCGAGTCTAGCAATAGTAGTAAATCATGATAAAACCATATCTTTAACCTTCGTTTACCCTAAGAAGATCCATGTATCAATTCAAACCATTTCCAAATCCAATTTCATCAAAAATGGGCCTCCGGAGCCATGCAAGGTTTAGAAAATCAGTTTCCATAGGCCCGAAGCCAAAAACCATAATAAAATATGGAAAAACCTCTTTATACGCATGGAAATGATATGATCAACCCAAATAGCTTCCCGACAGCTCACAATCAACCTAACGGCCCTGCACAGGCTCCGAAGCTACTCAGTAAGCATAACCAGCCTAGAAAGATATTTCTATCTCTGGAACTCGTGGACATTCCCAATAATCCCACCTTCTATGTTCCAGAGTTAACAAGACCTCACGAGGTCACAAAGGTAATAAATATATCAACTAATAGGAATACTACACACAATGGAGGAAAGAAATAGGTAGAATCATAGAAAAGCAGTCAAGGTCTGTGGTACCAACCTAATAACTCAACCCAAGGATGCCAACTAGTACAATTTTACCCGATATATGCGAAGTCTAGGGAGTTAAGCCGTAACCTACTTGTCGTCCGATGACAAGTTGCGGGAACGATGATATCCGAGGTCGAGCTGCTCTGAGAAGCTCCGAATGAGAATCAAACTATCAAATTCATAAATAAAATGTTAAGACGAGTCTAACGATACACATATTGCTACAATTGTAGCCGGGTCGATATTCGGGTCAAAAGCGGGCCAGTGGAGCCCACAATCCAAAACCAAAAATAAAAAGAACCACGATGACCTCAACGATGCCAAGAAGGCATGCTCCAAATTTGAGCACAATTGGACAAGGGAAAGGTACCAAAATAGCCCGCCCAAGTTGGGGATTAAAGAATAGAAATTTTGAAAATAAAAATGGAAATTGGGCAAGAATTACTTACCACAAAGATGGAATTTCAAGTCGAGACGGACAATCCTTTACTTCCACGAAGCATGCATGAGCTAGGGGCAGCCACTACATAAGAATTTCCAAGCCTTGGTAGGGGCAAAAATGGAGGAAATTAAGAAAATTCAAGGGAAGCTAAAAGGAACAAGTGGGGAAGATGACTTACCAAGAATCGGAAAAACACAGAAAATCCACAAGCAATTGATTCCCCAAGGATTAGAAATGATCAAGAGCAATTTGGTGGAGAGAATTTTGAGTTTTAGAGTGAGAAAAGTGAGGAGAAGACCTGGAAAAAATGAAATGACAGCAATAAATAGTTGTTGTCTGCAGCCGATTTTCTGCACTTTTTAGAAAACTCGATGGGGCATTCCGGGCACAATCGGAAATCGATATTCAAAAACCAACAGTGCTAATAGAGAGAAAACGATAATCTGGACTCAACAGAATGAACAAAACTTCCATACAAGGTCGTTTCGAAGAAATGTTGACCCAAGTCAACACTAACGAAAAGGAACTCAAAGGCTCGAAATGAGTCCGACTCACCCGGAACCCGAACCAACCATCTTCCTAGCCCAAACTCAACATTTCGAAAGCTGATGGAATCATCGGATTTTGAATCCGACACTCTGATCATCAAAAGTTACTCGAAGTTATACTTTCAGCTCCAAATGGCCTAAAAACTGAGAAAACCACACAAAATCCACACCGGAAGTTCTCAGGCCTCAACTAAAGGTCCACCTAGACCAAACTCATCGCTCTGGAGCTAACAGAACTGTAAGAATTATATTTCGAGTATGTTAGCTAAGAATGTTGACTAAAGTCAATGATATTCTAAGTTTAAACTTCTAAAACAGGCGAACGGCTAAAACGACCAAACAAATGACCAGGGCACCAAACTACCGATCCCAGCAAGCCATAAATGACTTGGAGCCTCTACAGGAAGGCTCTAACAGTGCAATAAATGCAAAAATACAAAGATGACCGGAAGGGTCATCACAACATCCACTACTAAAAAGACTTTCGCCCTCAAAAGTCAAGAAGAAGGGAGTACCTGAAGGCTCGAACCACTGCAGATACTGAGCACGCAACTCACTCTCGGTCTCCTAGGTAGCCTCCTCAATCGGACGACGCCTCCACTGCACTTTCACAACTGGAATCTCCCTAGATCTCAACCTCCTGATATCTCTGGACAGAATCGCTATCGGCTCCTCAACAAATGATAAACTCTCATCCAACTGAACCGAATCCCACTGCAATACATGAGACTCATCAGGCACATACTGGCGCAACATCAAAACATGGAAAACTGGGTGAACAGCTGAAAACATCGGAGACAAGGCTAACATGTAGGCAACACTACCAACCCTCTGTAGAATCTCAAATGGCCCAATAAACCTGGGGCTAAGCTTGCCCCGCCGACCAAATCTCATCACGCCCTTCACGAGCGATACTCGGAGGAAAACTAGATCACCAACACTGAACTCCAAGGCACGAAGTCTACGATCAGCGTAGCTCTTCTGCCTACTCTGGGCTTCTCTAAGTCTGTCCTGGATCAAACGGACTTGGTCCAAGGAATATCTAAGTAAATCTGTACCCTGCGGTCTGGACTCTAACCCATCACACCAAGCAATAGGCGATTTGCAATGCCTACCATAGAAATCCTTGAAAGGTGCCATACCAATGCTCGAATGAAAGCTATTATTATACGCAAACTCAGCCAATGGCACAAACTGATCCCATGAACCTCCAAAGTCAAGAACTCAAGCCCAAAACATGTCCTCTAGGACCTGAATAGTCCTCTCGGACTGGCCATATGTCTCAGGGTGGAAAGCAGTACTAAGCTGAACCTCCGTACCCAAATCCCTCTGTATAGCTCTCCAAAACTGAGATGTGAACTGAGTGCCACGATCTGAAATGATAGAAGCTGGGACCCCGTGCAACCGTATAATCTCATAGATCTGAGCTAACCTCTCTACCCTGTAGGAAGTCTGAACTGGAAAGAAATGCGCTGACTTAGTCCGCCTATCAACAATCACCCAAATGGAATCAAACCTCCGAGTAGTACGAGGCAAACCAATAACAAATTCCATAGTAATGGCTTCCCACTTCCACTCAGGAATGGGAAGTCGATTCATCAAACCACCCGGTCTCATATGCTCGAACTTCACTTGTTGACAGTTTAAGCACCGAGATACAAACTCTGCCACGTCCCGCTTTATACCACCCCACCAGTAAAGCTTCCTCAGATCTCTATACATCTTCGCTGTGCCAGGATGAATGGAGTATCTGGAACAATGTGCCTCACGGAGTATCAACTGTATCAAATCACCAACTCGCAAAACTCAAAATCGACCCTTAAACCTCAGAATCCCATCAGAACCCAAGGTAGCCTGGCTGGCCTTACCCCAAACCACCTGATCACGAAGGTCACACAAACTCTGATCCTCAAAATGTCGGCTCTAAATCTGATCAACTAGAGTAGAGTGAACCTCAACACTGGCAAGAACTCTGCTGGGATCCGATAAGTCAAGCCTAACCAAATGGTTAGCCAAGGACTGGATATCCAAGGCCAATGGTCGCTCAGAAACTAAAAGTGAAGCTAGGCTGCCCATACTCACCGCCTTCTGACTCAAGGTATCCACTGCCATGTTTGCCTTGCCCGGATGGTATAAAATAGTGAAATCATAGTCCTTTAGCAACTCAGTCCATCTCCTCTGCCTCAATTTTAGCTCGCGCTAACTCGTAATGTACTGAAGGCTACGATGGTCAGTGAATATCTCGCAAGGAACTCCATAAAGATAGTGCCTCCAGATCTTGAGAGCGAAGACTACCGCCGCCAACTCCAAGTCGTAAGTGAGGTAGTTGCGCTCATGAACCGTCAGCTGTCTTGATGCATATGCTATCACTCGACTCTACTGCATCAACACACAACCAAGATCGACCCGTGAAGCATAACAATACACGGAGAAACTGTGACTCTCAACCGGCAAAGTCAAAACTAGAGCTGAAGTCAATAAGGCCTTAAGCCTTTGGAAGCTATCCTCGCACTGATCAGACCACTAAAATGGAACATCCTTCCTAGTCAGCATGGTCAAAGGTGTTGCTATGGAAGAAAATCCCTCGATGAACCATCTGTAATACCCGGCTAACCCAAAAAAGCTACGAACCTTGGTAGGAGTAGTAGGTCTAGGCCAATCACGAACCGCAGATATCTTACCCGGATCAACCCCAATCCCATCTTTAGACACCACTTGTCCTAGGAATGCAACTGACTCTAGCCAAAACTCACACCTTGAGAACTTGGCATAAAGCCGATGATCTCTCAAAGTCTGAAGTACAATCCTCAAGTGCTGCTCATGCTCGTCTCTACTCCTTGAGTATACCAAGATGTCATCAATGAAGACTATCACAAACATATCCAAGTACGGGCTAAGCACCTTGTGCATCAAGTCCATGAAGGCTGCGTGGGCATTAGTCAACCCAAAAGACATCACCAGGAACTCATAGTGGCCGTAATGTGTTCTGAATGTTGTCTTAGGGATGTCCTCCGCCCTAATCCTCAACTGATGGTAGCCGGACCTTAAATCAATCTTTGAAAACACGGCGAAACCCTAAAGCTGATTAAATAAGTCATCAATCCTGGGTATCCGATACTTATTCTTCATTGTCACCTTATTCAACTGCCGATAATCAATACACATCCGCATCGACCCATCCTTCTTCTTAACGAAGAGAATAGGAGAACCCCAAGGAGACACAGTCGGTCTAATGAACACATTAGCTAACAAATTCTGGAGCTTCTCCTTAAGCTTTCTTATCTCAGCAGAAGCCATACGGTAGGGAGGAATAGAAATGGGTCTGGTGCCTGGATCTAACTCAATGACGAAATCAATATCCCTCTTAAGTGGAAGGCCTGGAAGGTCGGTAGGAAACATATCTAGGAAGTCTTTAACCATAGGAACTGACTCAAGATACATAGGGTCAGCACTAGAATCTCGGACATATGCGAGATAAGCTAAACACCCATGGGATATCATCTTTCTAGCTCAAAGACAAGAAATGATCCCAGATGGTGCATGGCTAACAGAACCCTGCCACACAACTGGGGATACATCGGGCAAGGCTATGGTAACGATCTTGGCATAGCAATCTAAAATCGTATGGTGAGGAGATAACCAGTCCATGCCTAGTATCACATCAAAATCCAACATATCAAGTATCATCAGTTCAGCCCAAGTATCCAAATCACCAACAGATATCACACAGGATCTCACAATCCGATCCACTACTAAAGAATCTCCTACTGGGGTCAAAACAGAAACAAGCACAGATAATGGCTCACTAGCCAACCCCAAACAAGGCAGAAAGTAGGAAGATACATATGAACAAGTGGATCCAGGATCAAACAAGGCATAAGCTGGCTGACGGCATACATAAATTATACTTGTGATCACGGTATCCGAGGCCTCTACCTCCGGTCTCCCAGGGACCGCATAGAACTGACGAAGACCCCCACCTGCCCGACCGCCATCCCTACCACCTACTCTGCTGGGCACCACCCCTAGCCTGACCACCACCCTCTCTAGCCAGAGGCTAAAATGCTCGTAACAGCTCGACTGGCTGAACTGTACCCTGCTAGGGCCAATCTCTAGCAAAGTGACCAACCACACCACAATTATAGCAAGCCCCTGATGACCTACTCAGTTGAGATGAACTAGCAGAACCCGAATGGCCACCATGGTCTGATGCCCCAGAATCTTTACCTCTCAACGGCTGACCACTGTGACCTCGCTGACTGCCCTGGCCCTACTCAAACTGAGAACCAAAAGCCTGAAGTGATGCCTGAACCAATCGACTAGACTGACCCTGATGCTGCTGCGGCTGATAACCTCGACCCCACTAGCCTGAACCTCTACCACTATTCCTAGAACCATTATAACCACCCTGATGCCGATGCCTCTTATCTCTAGCCTTGATGTCATGACGATGCAAATCCTCAACTGTGCGGGCATAATCTGTAATGGCCTAGAATGACGACCGCTAGCAACCAGTATCTTTGCAAGCTCTCCAAACTCTCTCCGTAACCCTAAAACAAATCTACGGACTCTATCGGCCTTAGTAGGCATAATCATGGCTCAAAAGGGAGCAAGCTGATGGAAGTGGGTCTCATTATCCGAGACGGTCATAGTATCCTGAGATAGTCTAGTGAACTCCTCCCTCCGACGCTCTCGATCGCTCTGCGGTAAGAACTTGGCCATAAAGGCCTCATAGAACTCAGACCAGGTCAAAGGGAGGTGATATAGAATGCCTGCAAGCAACCTTCGCTGGACCCTCCAGTTGATATGAAGTGTAGCCAACTCTGTGAGTCTCCAATAAGCCTAAATGGTGCAACATCTCCTCACAGGTAGTGATAAAGCATGGGGGTCCTGACCTTGTGTACCAGAAAATCTCGGTGGTGCCAATCTCAGAAACCTACCCAAGGCCTTCTACTCCGTCTCGGTCATAGTAAGGCGAGGAGCAAGAGGCTGGGCAACTGATGGAACTGGAACAACCTCAGCACGGGGAGCCACAGTAAGAGGCTGCGCTCCTGAACTCTAAACACCTAGGGCTTTCCCCTGAGTGGATCTCTGGTCTGCCTCTGAAGGTCTCTCTCCAATCATACCCAGAAGCTGAAGTAACAAACCCCAAAATGAAGACTGAGCTGGGGCTGAAGCTGGCACAGAAACTGATGCTGGAACTGCTACTGGAGATAGTGGTGCCTGGGTTGTCCTCGGTCCCACATGTTGCTTCTCTGGAGCTAACTCTAGCTCGTAGTCATACTCAGGCTCTATATCCACTCTAGCAGGTGCCACTGCTCTAGGGCACCCTCACCCCTACCTCTACTCTGGCAACCACCCCGTCCCCCAGTTGGAGTCGAAGGTACAGGGGCAAGAGGCTCTCCTCTGCCAGAAGCTGAAAATCTCATACGAACCATCTGCGGAAGAGTAAACCAGAATAAGTGAGATTTCTAGAAACTTTCAACGATACTACGTACGAAAGAGCAACAAGAACAATCCATTTTCCTAAGATGTCACTATAGCCTCCCAAAGATTGAGTACAGATGTCTCCGCCCCAATCTGCAGGACTCTACTAGACATTGGATCCTATACCAATGACACCGGTGAATCTAGAGCTCTGATACTAAGCTGTCACGACTCAAATTCTTGGTCATGATGGCACCTATAACCTCCAGTAGGTGAACCAATCCCCGTAGCCCAGAACGATTAGTAATGGGCTACCTTTTAACAATGTAAATAGAAGAGCAGGTAAAATAGCGGAAGCAAGGGAACAAGATAAAGAAATTAGATAACAAGGATAACATATATGAAAAGTGGAAACTAAACCAACCCAAAACCTGGTATCATAGCGTATAGAAGCCCAAACTACATAAGGAGTACAAGGGTCCAAAAGAAATATACATATACACAAGTTGTCTCCGAGTAATGATAGAGTACAAAATATACAAAAGATAAACTAAGTCAAGCTCTGAATGCCAAGAGCTCACCCTCAACCTGAATAGTCCAAAAATAGCACCTCGCATAAGTCTCTGGCGCTCTATCAGCGATGGCCCACACTAGGATCTGCACCAGAAGATGCATAGGGTAGGGTGAGCACCAAATGCAAAGCATAAGGTACCCAGTAGGTATCATAGGCAGACTGGGCACAAATAAAGTAAAAGAGCAATAGTAGACAAGGTAGAAACAAACAGACATAGAAATCAACAAAAACGTACACAGGATCTAGCCTAGAGGGAAGACAACAGAAGGCAATATACAAGGCTAGAAAATAGAATTTATACATACAACAGGAATAGGTGAAAGTAAGGATGACGCACCTGGGATCCTTGCAAAATAGTATATATGTAAATAAGTTCTAATAATGGGCGGTATACTGGTAACCTCAAGCATAAGGAAATGGGAGAGAAGAATAAAGGTAGACATGCTCGACATACAGGAGTTAAAACCCAATCTAGTCATACAAACTCAATCCAGGAACTCACAACCTTACAGTAATCACACTCATACTCGACCATTATAGGGAACTATACTGGAATAAAGTGACAAGAGTCGACCTACAGTCCCTCGGCCGCCCATACAACCGAGGAACGCAATCAAGTGAAAACAAACCCTCCAGCATCCCATATTACCAGAGCATACAATCAACACATAGCAAACAAGGATGGTATCTCAAATAATGAATGATATGATGCATGAAAACCTTAGGGTGAAATAGAACCTCTGTATGTACCTCCTCCGGTGCCGATCAGGCCCAACAGGCAGGTTTGATGGAAGGACGCAACCCGTATACCTCTACTCCACCGTATACCCTTCCCCCTGGCACATGAATCCCAAAGCCTCAGGCCCGGAGCGGCAAGGTCCATGGAGGTCCCGGACCCCATACTAAAACTCAAAATCAAAATGTGTCCTTTGAAATCGAGTTCGAGTTCAAGCCAGTGGCTAAGTCTCAAATATGCATGCCTAGACCCTGTCTAGGACTAAAACAGTGAAAATAATGACTCAAAAATCCTTCTAAAGGTGCCCGAGCACAACCGGGTTTAAAACAGTAGTAAAAACATCTCAGATGCTTGACCCGGCCGATCCTTATATCACTTCAATTCAGTAAGGAAACTCAGCTAGCACTCCAACCTGGTTGAGTCTAGCAATAGTAGTAAATCATGATAAAACCATATCTTTAACCTTCTTCTACCCCAAGAAGATCCACGTATCAAGTCAAACCATTTCCAAATCCAATTTCATCGAAAAGGGACCCCTGGGGCCATGCAAGGTTTAGAAAATCATTTTCGTAGGCCCGGAGCCAAAAACCGTAATAAAATATGGAAAAACATCTTTATATGCATGGAAATGATATGATCAACCCAAATAGCTGTCTGACAGCTCACAATCAACCTAACGGCACTACACAGGCTCCAAAGCTACTCAGCAAGCATAACCAGCCTAGAAGGATATTTCTATATCCGGGACTCGTGGACATTTCCAATAATCCCACCTTCTATGTTCCAGAGTCAACAAGACCTCACGGGGTCACAAGGGTAATAAATATATCAACTAATAGGAATACTACACACAACGGAGGAAATAAATAGGACGAATCATAGAAAACCGATCAAGGTCTGTGGTACCAACCTAATAACCTAACCAACCAAAATTTCAGAAGACGAAGATTGTCCTCCAAGAAAATCAGAATACAGAATGGGCCGAAGAGCAAGTGAAGCAAATCGCGAGAGAGAATCTCATAATCCCCACAGAGTGTCAGGACTCTTGCCAATAGAATAAGATTCATCGCACAACCTTTAACTGGGCAAAAATTTTGAGGTCTAATTTTGAGGAAGACCTCAAAATTTCCACCAAGCTTCATCCAGAGTTCAGAATTAAACTTCGAAAATTCCCCAGCACCAAGATGATCAAAAGCTACTTCAAAAATCCCCAGTTGTAACAAAGTTTGAGATGGATGAATCCCCAACTGTGAAAGATTTCTCGAAAAAACGTTTCTGAACTCCCCAACTAGGATGACAAAGGATCTCCAAAGTCTGCTAGTAGTATGTCAGAAATGTCAAAGCCTCAAGTAAAGGACAATCGTTAAGCTAGAATATGACATGACAGGCAGAGACCTTTTCAAACTACTTTTTCAAAATCCTATATTTTCTGAAGAACTTGTTTGAAAAATCATTACAAACATGTCAGTTTTACTCCTTTTATAATTTAACTTTGTCTTATGTCTACCGTGCCCCGGGGAATCAAGGACGTCAAGTACTCGAGAGTGGGAAGCACCCAAGAAAGATAAAGCAAGGAGCAGAAGATCGAAGAAGGTCAACACATATCAGTTTCGCTAAAAAACTAACAATTTTTTTGTGGATGTAGGTTGTCTTACGCGATATCGGACATGAATATGCTGGATGCAAGACTTGGCATAATAAATAGTAATATCCTCAATGTTAGAATCCACCGTCTTATGCAATATCGAACATGAATATGCTGGATGCCAGACATGGTATAATAATTAGGAAGCATATACATCCTCAACGTCAGACTCCTCCGTCTCACGCAATATCAGATATAAATATGTTGGATGCCAAACTTGGCATAATAATAAGAAAGCAAATACATCCTCAACGTCAGACTCCTCCATCTCATGCAATATCAGATATAAATATGCTGAATGCCAGACTTGACATAATAATGATAATGAAGCAAATATACCATCAACGTCAGACTCCTCCGGCTCACGCGATATCGGATATAAGTATGCTAGATTTGACTTAATAGTGCAGATACATCTGCTGCGAATACTATGTCCTTCTACCGGCCGGTTTCAAAGAGGATGACATTCAGATGCATCCTTAAGTCGCACTGGCTGCGCGGGATCGACTCAAGAGCATATTTGTATCCGACATCGCGTAAGATGGAGGAGTCTAACATTGAGGATATTTCATCTGCATATTTATGCATCCTTTATTATGTCAAATCTAGCATACTTATATCCGATATCGCGTGAGCCGGAGGAGTCTGACGTTGATGGTATATTTGCTTCATTATCATTATTATGTCAAGTCTGGCATTCAGCATATTTATATTTGATATTGCATGAGATGGAGGAGTCTGACGTTGATGATGTATTTGCTTTCTTATTATTATGCCAAGTTTGGCATCCAACATATTTATATCTGATATTGCGTGAGACGGAGGAGTCTGACGTTGAGGATGTATATGCTTCCTAATTATTATACCATGTCTGGCATCCAGCATATTCATGTTCGATATTGCATAAGACGGTGGATTCTAACATTGAGGATATTACTATTTACTATGCCAAGTCTTGCATCCAGCATATTCATGTCCGATATCGCGTAAGACGATAGAGTCTGACGTTGAGGATATTTATGCACTCTTATTCAGAAGTGCCAATCGCCTGAAGATGCAGCTATATTTGATCGTGTGGCAAAGGCCTTGTCACCTCCGATTATTAAATAATGATTTCCATCTAGGCTGAAAGCATATAGTCTGAGGGATGTCTATGAGACGCCATCCAAGTTGGACGATGAATCATATTTCTCAAAGTTGGAAGGCCGAAGGTCGTCTGTAAGCCACAGTGATGTCTGAAATTGGATAGTGTGCAAGATTGCCTAAAACTTGACAAACTAAGAGTTATCTGTAAGATACAACAATATCTGAAACCGGATAGTGTGCAAGATCACCTGAAGATTGACAGTTCAAAGGTAATGCATAAGTCGTAATAATATCCGAAATTGGATAAAGTGCAAGACTACCAAAAATTGATAGTCCAAGGGTTATTTATAAGCCATGGAATATCCACATTGATATTGTGCAGGACTATCCAAAGGCTAGAAATTCAAAGGAAATCTGTAAGTCGCGTTACATCCAAGATCAGATAAAACTGCAGGATTACCCAAAACTAGAAATTCGAAGGACATCTGTAAGCCGCCTCTATCCGAAGTCGGGTGATGTGCAAGATTACTCGAAGTTTACAAATTAAAGTCATCTGTAAGCTGCCTCTATCCAAAGTCGAATGGTGTGCTAGATTACCCAAAGCCTGACAATTCAGGGAATATCTATTAGTCACGTCAATATGGATGATGTGCAAGATTTACCCCAAAGGCATATGCAAAGACCATTGTCATATAGCCACGAAGGCTATCACGTTCAAGAGAATACCACAAACGGTTATGAAGACCGTTATATCGCAACGGCCACAAAGGTCACCATATTCAAAGATCACCATATTCAACCGCCATAGAGTTGGATTATCTAACACTTTAAACCTGCAATAATGGGAATGCGCAAAGTGTTCAAATCACAACAACGGGAATGCGTAAAGTGTTCAAGTCGCAGCAATGAGAATGTGTAAATCTAACACTATTAAGTCGCAGCAATGGGAATGCGCAAATCTAAATTGCAATAATGGGAATGTGCACCAGGCAATCCTATCCGTTAGCCAAGAAGGCTATCATGTTTAATTGTCACGGAAATTGCTATTTCCTAAGACAGAGACAAGAAAAGATGGCATCTTTTTCAAGAAATAAGAGATGCAGAAAAATGAGGTACATAACTATCTCTCCTTATTGAGCTATTTTACTACTAACAATTTTTTCAAAATATTACCGAGAACATTCGAGAGGATAAAAATCTCGAACCAGAACAACATGCATGAAATACATCAAAAAGACATCATCACACGAGATTCGAATGTAATTCAAGAATGGGGTATGGAAAAGAAACTATATCTCTCAATGGAATTACTTTACCACTAACCACTTTATTTTGAGATATTGTCGAGAGCATCCGAGAAGGGTGAAATTCTCAAAAGAAAACCACAGGTGTGGACTACACCAAAAAGGACACATCACAATGTAGAACTTTTTTTTAGCAGCAAACTGGGACATAGTCTGAAAAGAAATATCAAACTTTCTGGATGCGAGTTGAGAATCGACTTCCGCTTTAATCAAACCACACCCCTATCAAAAGGCATGTGGGTATTTTCTACCGTTGGGGTCTCAATTTTGCATCCAGGGTATCTTCTAAACTACCGCTGAATGCTATTCCTTCTTTTAAAATCTAGGAGACAATACACCTCAAGCATTGGAAATTATGTCCAGGTAAAATCTTACCTATGGGTGTGAAGTGCACCACAATCATAGTTGAGAGGTTACAAGACTCTTTTCTATAGCTCAAATCATTCGTCACTCATCCCAAGCCAAAGGTTATCTTAACATAAAGATTACCTTTTCCACCGATTGAGTCGAACTACAAGCAGCCTGATTCCCTGAGTCTTGGGATATATAGGTGGGCTCTGTGTTGAAAACTCGGCTGCATTCCAAACTCCCTCCAATCCTCTTGCTCCCCAGCCTTTCGGCCTTTCCTTGATTCAAGGTCGAGATGACTGTTGAATTTCTTTGAAAGTCGTGCAAAAAATCAAGCGTCTTGAACTACAAGTGGATTGAATTCTCATATAACCTGAGATATGTAGGACTCGATACTGGATTTCGGCCATAATTCCTTAAGATTCATACTAAAATCAATCGCTTTCAAAGGATGAACTAGTGGTCGGATAAAATTGAGACCGTCAATTCTCTTTGCCCAGGGTTCATTACTCTCACCCTACCCAAATAGAGAGGTAGTTGTTGACACCCAATTTTTACTCTCCACTATTTGATTAATTATTGAGCTTTTATATTTCAAACAATTAAAAATAATTAATTTTGTAATTAAAAGAATTTTTCAAAAGTAATTTCGGAGAGTATTCTATAATTTCTCATGAATAACATATGTCTATGTATATTCATAATATATATGGATGTATACTATTGTGAGAATTTTAGTAGATATTCAAAGAATTTTTCCAAAATCATTTCAAAAATGTTTAAAACTGCCAATTTTGATCAAAATAATTCAAACGAGAATTAAATTGTGAAAAACTGGTATTTTTATAAACACGTGTTTAAATATAAGGGTGAATTAATTATTTTGGTTGTTTTAAGTAATAAAGCTCGATTAGGTTAATCGTATTTAGTTTGTCACAATTTCAATTACGGCCTAAATTCTTTGAATTAATTAGATTAGGTCCAATTTGGCTACAATTTCAATCGTGTGACTATAATTTAAATCAAATTGGGTTAGTTCTTTAATTCGAATTGGCCACATTTGCAAAACAAATGACCAAATCCTTAACCCAACTTAAACAACCCTTATAACACTTTTTTCTAGCTGGTTTTTGGGCTCAGATCTGCCCAGTAACACCTAAGCCCACCTCTGTTTCCTCCTCAATCTGCCCAGCCCACCTTTTATCCCCATACCCAACACAAAAACCCAACACCCTTATTTCTTCTGTTTCCCTTTCTCTCTTCCCATTTTACACAAAACCAAATGACGCCTTATACTCCTACTCTCTCTTCGTCTTCAATAAACGATGACAACAACAACAAACACTACTCTTTTAACAGTACCAAACGACAAACCAAACTCCACCTCAATAGCTATAAACGACTCCAGAATTCCCAAAAATCATCAACTCCTCTGTCTATTTCCCCTCTTTTTGTTTGTTGTGCGAAAAGGGTGAGCTGTCTAGGTTCTAAAAGAACCCAAAAGCTCCAGGTGGCATCCCAACATTCTCAATCCCTGAAAATGCGGTGGATGATCCTCAAGATCATCGGTGCATGATCAAATTTGTACCCCAAGGTACAAACGTGGCCTAATCTGGTGAAATTGGATTTCGAATTTTCAAATCCCTCAAGTTTTATCTGAAAATCTCAAAAAATTCCCCCCATTGGAAGCTCCAAAAATTCCCTATATAAACCCCTCCTTCTTCACTACGGAGGGATGGATTTTTGGGTAGCAAGGCATTGGAGAGTCGTTTTCTCTGTCTCTTGGGGAAACCTAGAAAATCAAATCGAATCCATAGCAAAACACTACTATTTCCGTTAAATTTCTTGAAGATTTTCTGTTTCCTTCCTCTCGCCGTTGGAAAACCAAGGAGCCTCAAATCCCTAGATCATCGAAAAGTTGATAAAACCTCAAAGCTCAACTCGCTATTCCAGTTGCTGCCCAGAAAAAGGTAAAATCCTCCTTCTTTTCACTGTATTTTCATGTTCTTGTTGTAGCTAGTTGGCTTTCATAATCTTGTTGTGTGAAGTACTGCTGTTGGGTTGATGATTGAACGTTGTTTCAGGTTTATTAATTGGGAAAGAAGATGAGTGGAGTGGTAGGGAATGGTCGAGCTCTGGAAAGGCTTTGAACTTACGAGTTTGGCTCATCATAGGTGCTCCTAAAGACCTAACGCTCTTCATCTTCTCTCTAATTGTTCATAAAAAAATATTGTCGGTATTGTGTTAGAAATGTCCCACTCCGATAGCTATTTGTTCGAGCATATAAAGTCAGCCTATTTGGTATCAAAATATGAACTGTCATGTTATTTTTTGTGTGTATCAAATGGTATTGAACTAAACACAAGAGGTTATTGAATCAAATAGTTTGTGTTTAAGTAAAATCACTCCTCTACTTTACTGTTTTCTCAATCTTATTTGTATATTGATTTGATGTGATTGATATGATTGTATCAAAGTAGTTGGGTTGGCTGTTGTTGATTTGTATGATCAAAGAAAATGGGTCGAGTCCTTTGGGGAATAGTCAAGCTCAGGGGAAGCTTTGAACTCACTGGTTTGGCTTCTTCCAAGAGTTCCTACAGACCTGAAACTCCCCTAGTTCCCTTTGGTTATTTGAGTAGTTAGTGTTCACGTCTTGTATGGTATGATATGAGTCTTTATGAACTCGTTAAGAATGATTTTGGTAGCTAAGTGTTAGTCCTGCGATTAATTTGTAATTCCTGGAACTTTCCTGTTAGCTCAGTGTCATGTTCTTGTTCATTCAATAGTTTTCTTTCTCCTGTGAACTCGATGGTGAGAACAATCACTCCAAATGATGGATTACATTGTTCAAAATCATGTTCCATATCCTCCATGGTCTTCAATGCCATGTGAAGTTCCAAGAACCAAGGTCTTTAGATGATTCATTAGTTAAAGAGACCTTCAAAATATGTATAAGGCCTTGATCTTTCTACTATTTTGGGTGAAACAGTGCTAAGTGAATTTCTAGGCCTTTAGTTCGTGTCACTAAGTGTTTAATCCTCCCTCCCCTTTGTTTTCTGCTTTTCCTATGAATCTGGTATTAATTATGTGGGAAATTTTGCAACGTGAACTCATGATACCTTCCTATGTGGTGCTGGAAACCATTCATGGACTTTCCTCTGCTTTTTCTTTTTGTTTCGTAAAAGTTTTCACATGAGTGCTACAACTTGTTCAAGGCTTGTGTTATTTCGGATATAGTAAATGGCTTTCCTGTTTGCAAGATTTAAATTCAATTCTATTAAAGTGCAAAATATCCAATGTTTCACTCATATTGACTTGTAACTAGTTGATGATTTTGGTTAAGATATAGGTATCATGCTATTATGTTGTAAGATGTGATTTAAATATGACAACCTATTCCTCTTTAAGCTAAAATGGCCACTACGTGTGAGATATCTCCTTGGCTTTCTTATCCCTAGTTAATAATCGTTGTATGAGCTACTTGTTTATTCAGTTCTAAGATGGTAGTCAAACTATTCTTGCCTTATAAAAGGAAGAAATATCCCCACAGTCCATCAACCCATGGTCTTATCCCTACGTACAAAATTGCTTATGATCTTTCAAGGAATAACCCCTTTTCATGTATTTTGGCATATGATAGAAATGCATGAATGACCTTTCTGCCAATTGTTTGGGATGTGATTTGGTCTCAAGTCTTTTTCTGGAAATGCTGAAATAAGTGAAATACCGTCTGTTTATTTCATAATTTGTTTAACTATTTAAATCTACGTCTTCTTGTATAAACGCAGTCTAATTCTTATTCTCTTACTCTTTCGTTGCATGAACTTTTTGGTGAAGTCCAATGGACCTCCCCTTTGCATTCTCGATGGGTTAAGCCCATCTTCATATGCGTCGTGCACCAAAATGAAGCCTCAGAGAGGCTAGTATACTGCCCCGTGCAACATAATTACAAAGGAAATCAGCAAGTATACAATGGTATACAACGATATATGAAGAAAAGGAAGCTGATATGCAGGTCTGGAAGCGAAAAATGGGAAATATACATCTGATATACAACAGTATACATAGCTGGTATACAAGCATAAAAGTGGACCGAAATCTATTTAAAGCTGAAGCGCAAAGTTGGACAGATTTGGATGGGCCTAAAGCCCACTTTCTCAACCCTCTCTTTTATTTTCTTGTAATTTATTCATGTCATCATTTGTGTTAACTAATTGTAAATTAATTAATCTAAATAGATCCCCTAAAGTGTCATCGTTTTAATTTTACCCTTGTTTAAACTTTGCAATGTGTTTAATTCCGAGTTAGTAATTCACTTTAGTTGGCCTAGATGAGAAAAATAACTTTTTGTTAAATTTTAATATGGATCCTCCAAACAAAGAATGTGTTTCTTGTCGCATAATATCACATAGGCTAAAAAAATGAATTTTTCTTTACATGGCAATCTATCTTTCAAGTTAGTTTAAAAATCTCTTTGGTTGTTAGCTTTTTTTTAAAAAATCAATGCATATTTCTTTTGAATCTTTCACTCAAAAAAGGTTTTCTTTAAAATCACCATCTTTCTTAAACAATCATCATTTTAGATAAAAAATGCAATTCTTGTTTACTTTTTTACTCTTAATCAAAAGAGAATCAATGGTTCAAATCTTTTATATAGAGTTAAATTCTCTTAAATTCAAGTCTTTTTTCAAAGGATGAATTTTCTTTTGTAAAAACAAATTATTTCTTGCCTTTGAATTAATGATATTTGAATCACTTTCCTTTTAAAATCTCAAAATATTTTTTCGATATAATAATTCTTTCAAGATTAGTTCATTTTAAGTTAGTCAAAATAGTTCTTTGGTCAACCATTTTCTAAACAGACGTTTTTAAGTGCCTTAAAACCCTTCTTAAGACATTACTTGAATCCTTACCCATTTTCTCTAGATTTTGAAGATTTATTTCTATTTTTAAGTCTTTGAAATTCTTTTAACTTTTCTTAATTTCTTTATAAAAAATTAAGTGGCGACTCTGTTTTGTTTTTAAAATTTCTTTAAGTTTTGAAACAATTTCTAAGTGTCGAAAACCATTTTATTTCCTTTTTTTAATAATAATAAAAATCCGAAAAGGGATAAAACACAAGGTAGAAATATAGAGGTTTTGGAGGTAATTTAATGGAGAAATCATTTTGGGGAAAAAAGGAAATGAATTGAAGAAAAAGGAGAAAGGCCAGCCTTATAAGCTGCGACGCCCAGGCGCAGGGGCGGCCATGCGGGCGCAGGCACGCTGGTGTCGAGATAGCAGGCATACACAGGCGTACTGGCACCGCGGTGGCTGGCACACACAGGTGCGCTGGCGCAGAGGTGGGCTGGCACAGCGCAAGGGTGCTGGCATGCCAATGTAGGCGGGCATGCTGGCGCGACGCCCAGGCATAGGCTCGGCCCAGGCGCACGCTGCTGTGCCACACCAGCAGCCAGCAATAGCTGCAGCCAAGCTAAAGCAAACTTTCAAATGATGGGCCCCTGGGAACGCATTTGGGTTCTACAAACACAAACAAGCTAAGCTATTCAACTAGAAACGACATTCCAGACTCAACGGAACTGATGAAAATACCAACAGAGTTCGAATTAACAAAATTAGACCCCATGCCCAAAATCAACTTTAAGCTAACTTTTCCAAAATGGAACTCCATGGCCCAAAGCGAGTCCGGAAGCCTTGGGATCAAAACCAATGGTCCCTCTAGCCCAAAAGCGACATTCTAGAGCTAACAACACTGACAGAATTTCCATCCGAGGCCGTCTTCTTTGAATGTTGACCTAAGTCAACCTTACAAGCCCAACTGGTCTGAAAACACAAAAAGGGAGAGAATTTCAAATCAAAAGCTCCTGGATCCTGACCAAAGGTCCAACTAGACCAAAGTCCATGTTTCAGAGCTAATGGAACTGTCAGAATTTGATTCTGAGCACGATTGCTATGAATGTTGAATAAAGTCAATAATGTCCTAAGTGAAGGCTCTAAAACAGGGAAACAGCCATAAAGACCAAACAAATAGCCCGAGCATCGAACTACCAGTTCCAGCAAGCCATAAATGACTTGGGGCCACTACAAGCAAGCTCTAACAGTACAAGGAAGGCAAAAAAGCATGAATGACTAGAAGGGTCATTACATCATCCACTACTAAAAAGGATTTTCGTCTGCGAAAGTAAATAAAAGGAAACACTAGATACTCAACAACTGTGGATACCAAGCCCGCACCACTCTCTCGATCTCCTAGGTAGCCTCCCCTCCAGGACGGTATCCCAATGGAGCTAAACCAAAGAAAAGCTACCAAGCCTTAACTCCTCACTAGCCAAGCTAGACTGCAACCTTTAACTTCAAAACTCCAAAAGTCTATCAACCAAACTAAAACTTATGAACTCAACCAGAATGCACCAACGCTACACCAAAACCAAGAGAACCAAGACAATCAACACACGAACTCAAAACCTTGATACCACAACCAAGTCCACCCAGAAAACCACCAACCAAACCTCTAACTCATGAATCCATAGATCTGCAAAACCCTTCTATCTAACCTGAATCTCTTTCACCACAACCATGAAGCTTCACACAAGTCGAGCACTCAAGACACTCTCGAAACATTACCTAACCCATCAGAGATCCATAATTCCCACGATACTCAACCTCGAATGAGGTTACCTTCATACTTGGACTCTATCCAAGCCAAGCTCTAGTCCACTGTCCTCTGACATTTGAAATACCAACCTGTACCATATCCTCAAAAATTATAGTAATTTACCCCAACTGACCATCAACCAATGGACGGATACCTTTGCTAAGATCAATCTCGATACTTGAACCCAACTGAACCAACTATCGGAGCTCAAATGAAACTTGCACACTAGGGTTGGGAATGACAAGGATGAACACCTTGTGTCAAAGAAAAATCTCATAACTGTAGAACGAAACCAACCTCGCTGAACCATGCTAAGTCTGAATCGGATGAAAGTGAATAAACCAGGACAACCTGCCAAAGAAGACCGAAACACAAAACCTATTTTCTACAAGGAGTGTGGTAAGCCTACCACAAAGTCTGTAGCTATCAATTAACTCCATATCCTAGGAATGCCGCTGCTGCTCCAAATCCTAAAGAAATACTATTTGGATTTAAAATCACCTTACTAGCCTCCCCTCAAAAAGAAGTCCACAATACCGCGAATACCAAATCAAACCACCCTATAGACAAAGGAAAGGATGTCTAAAGTCCAAGGTCACCACCTAGCTATTGAAAACTTCAAAAAATTTCAACTCACCCTCTTTATCAAAACACCTGCTCTACTGTACCAGTACACAAACCACCAACTCCAAAAGCATTCAACATCTCATAACTCCTGGCCCACACTGGCAGAGCCTAACAATGCTGGAATCCCATTCAACAAACAACCCTCGGAGAATCAACTAGTCAAACCTCAAATTCTCATAACGTAAAGGCGACCATCACTCTCAAAGTACAATTGGGCTCCAAAGTATCCCTGCTAGCCTCAATTCACACAACCTGATCACATATATCCTACAAGCGCTGATCCTCGAAATGACGCTGCTGAATCTGTCCAACCAAGGTAGAAGGGACCTCGCACTAACAAGAACACCGCTGGGATTTGGCAAGTCCAGCCTAGTCAAATGGTTAGCCAAGAACTAAATGTACAAGGCCAACGGCTACTCTGAAACTGAACTAGAGAAGCTAAGTTATCCGTACTCACTGCCTTCCGGCTCAAAGATGTTTCACCAGAAGAGAAACTTCCATGAACCATCTGAAGTAACCTTCTAGCCCATGATTCTAAAACCAAACTCCCATTGCCAAACAATACCTCTGTTGAACCCCTGAGTAGACTCATACACCACCGATGAACACTATAGAAGCTGGAGCCAACTAGGCTCTGAATATATAGTTTGCCCAATCCGTAGATGCTACTGAGACTTGGGTCACCCAAAGAACATAACACGGATAGTCATAGCTGATGACAAGCCCCTAAAGGTAGTAACAAAAAAGCCTACCACGTCGATCCCTATTAAAAGGAATCATGACCTCAAATTTTTATAAGAAAAATGCCACAACACTATGTAGTCGATCGAATAAAGTCATCGATACACAAACCCAAGTGAGCCCTCAGTCATCATCTCAGTTGGCTAATAGTAACCCATACATATAAGCAAATATTCATCTACCTCCTTTTTCAAGCCAAATGAAACCCTTCCCAAAGATACCCTAAACCTAACAAACTCTTTCTCAGAAGATCCTGGGGTTATTCCCTTAGCTCCCACAACTCTACTGGCAACACTCGATAAGACTAAAAACAATAATAGGCTGAATGCCCAATCCAACCACAATGCTATAGCCAAAACCCAACAAAAATTGGAACTAGGGAAAATAATGGAGACAACTCAACCAGGCTTGAAGTAGAAGAAAACAATGAAAGCAACCCATTCTGTCTAACTTCCTAAGCTAACCAAATAAAGAGGGTCGGTTCAACCTCTCGAGAAAAGAAAACCATCTAGTATCCCTTGGCATATCCAACGCCATTCTCCTTTAGACATAACAACTTCCCTCGGTACAAAACCACCAGTACTACACCATACTAACATAAAGACTTCTAGTAAATGCTAGATAACTGCCTAGGCAACAACTACCCAAAACTGCTAGAAAAGAGATACTCACACCAACTCTAAAACCACAGCGAAAACCAGAAATAAAGCTAACAAAACCTACCCACGAGTCATAACCTCGGGTACTCACCTCTCAAGATAACATACCCCATTCACTACTAAAAGAATCAACCTTTTGAGATACGCACAAACACTACAAACACAAATAGTAATACAACCAAACAATGAATAGGTAGACGTATATGCATATACACGAAAAAGGGTAAATTCGCAAAGCAAACAATGCCAACACTAGTTGGTGGTAAAAAAAGTTATACCTGCAGCAACGATATCTGGAACCTCTACCTCGAGCCTGCCAAGAGAGGCATTGGACTGTCGCTGTCTATCTCTGGACTGAGTAGTTGATGCTGAAGGCTTAATCATCCCGTGCTGAGGACAATCTCTAGAAAAGTCCCCAATCACTTCATAACTATAACAACTCAAGGAAGCCCTGCTCTGATGCATGGTACCTGTCGACTCTGGATAGATATCTAAACCACCTGAGTGAAAGCCACCGCTAACCATCTGGGGACCACCCCTACTACCCTGCACAATACCTCTCGCTGCCTGGGGCCACCCCTACTACCCTGCATACTGCCTCTAGCCAGTGGCACTAGAGCCCTGGAGATAAGACCTGCTAACTGGAAGGTGTGATCATGGGGCAATCCCTAGGAAAGTGCCCACACTTACCACACTAAAAGCAGCCTCAGATGAAGTATGACATGAAGATCTCATTGAACCTGACCGACCCACATGGCCTACACACCCTGAATGCAAATCCCAGGAAACCTGACCTACACCATGCATACTCTACTCAACATGCTCTGATAACCACCCTCTAAGACCTATGGAGCCACTTAAACTAGCCTACTTGATAGAAAGCAATGAAACCTATATCTACCAAAGAATCCCCTACCCGAGACTGAGAACCTCAGAAATTGCCCTAACAACAACGCCTCTTACCACTACCTCCATAAGCCTCACGACATAACCCCTCAATAGCCCAAGCTTGATCAACCACCTGAAGAAAGATAGTCCCAGCTGTAACTAAGTGCTCGGTCGCCAAACGCAGCGGTGAAATCAATTCTCTAACAAAACCCTTAACTCTCTCAAACTTTATAGGCACAATCCTAGCAATGCACCGAATCACCTCGTGAAACCTCGCCTCATACTCCAATACTGACATACAACCCTGCTGAAGACCTAGAACCTCAAACCTAACTGAAGCACCGCTCAAAGATCTGGGTACTTCCCCTACCTGTGGTACAGATACACCCTCCAGAAGACTCAGAGTCCTAGCCACGGTATCCTGAAGAACAAGGGTAGCCATATATCCTACCGGAGGCTACGCTGGCCCCAAACCCTCTAACTGATATGGTACACTCTCACCCTGAAACCCTGACATTGGAGGAAACACTGAAGTAACAAGCGCAGAAGCCTCAACGTCACCCATTGTCGTACTCATCCTAGGCATCTGATAAGGAATGGAACAAATGAAGTTTAAAAGTCGATAGAGCTAGGGAAACACGATAAGGAGCCAAGAATAGGGAACTTTTCATAATAATGCCCCGTAGTCTCCCACAAATAGGATACGGACATCAACATACCAATATGTGAGACTCTACTTAGACACTTGCTATTGTACCAATGACACCAGTGAACCTAGAGCTCTGATACCAAGCTATCACGACTCAGTTTCTCAAGTCATGATGGCACCTACAACCCCAGTAGGTGACCAATCCCCAAAGCCCAGAATGGTTAGTAATGGGCTACCACCTAAGCAAGCACGCACAATAAGCAGAAATAAGCAGAAGCAAAAATAAAAAAGAATAACGCGGAAGCAAACAACCTAAATAGATGCATAAAGAAACTAAACCAACCCAAAGACCTGGTATTGATAGTACAGGAGCCTCTAATAGAATACAAGTGCTAGAGATAACAAAATGGAATATATAACTGTCTCCAAATAAACAAAGAGTAGCAGTGCCAAAATATGAGATATGGTGAAGCCCCAGCCGTCAGGAGCTCACCCTAGTCTAGAATATCCAAAAGCTTCACGAGTCTTCACGCAGTCAACGATGAAAGCTCACACTAAGATCTGCATAAGAAAGATGCAAAAGTGTAGTATGAGCACCAATTACAAAGCAACGGGTACCTAGTAGGTATCATAGGCCGACTGAGCACATATAAGATATAAAAGCAGTAAATAGTAGATAATCAAGAAAGCAGTCACAGAAACAACAGAGAAAGCACATGGAAACTAGCACGGATAGAAGACCAAGAGAATACAAACATCCTATGCTAGTCACAAAAGATATATATGATACAATACACAAGTGAAGGAAATAAGAATGCACTTGGATCCTTGCAATCAACAATATATATAAAGAGAGAGTTTAAAGAAGAATGGCGGTATGCCGGTAACCTTAAGTAAAAAGGGAATGAAGGAAAGCAAGTAAACATACTCATGCTAGAAGCAATATAACTAACAAAATCAAAGCTAAACACACTCTCAAGATAAGAATAGACAAAATACAACCTCACAAATAACACCCTAAGATAGAATAATCTACACCATAAGGACTGAAAAGCCACTAACTAGAACCATGATAAAATGGAATTTGCTAACTCACGAGTGCTAAGAAGGCCATAAAACCAGTGCCTCTATAGGATAAACTCCAATAATCCACTAATAATTGGAATCCTTTAACAAGTACTACACTAGGATACCAATTACTAAACCACCAATAACTGAAGGCCATAACAAGCTCTACAATATGATAAAAGTAATATAATCTACCTACAGTCCCAACGGGCGCCCATACACTCGAGCAACATAATCAAGTGAAAACAAACCCTTCGACATCCCATACTACTGGAGCATACACTGAGCAAACAACAAACAATGGTAGATCCAGATATAATATGCATGATGTGATATGATATGATGGTACCCGTGTGATAGTAGCCCTGTATGTACCTACCCCCGGTGCCTAAAGGCCTAGTAGGTAGGATCTATAGAAGGACTTCCCCATATACCTCAACTGCACCATATACCCCTTCTCCAGCACACTCAGCACGTAGCCCCTAGTCCAGATCAGCAAGGTCCATGGAGGTCCTCGATCACATACTAAAATAGAATGTGAAATCTCAAAGTATAACTACTCAAAATGTATCCGAGTCTAAACTAGTAATCAGAATCTCAAAATATCTTCCCAGAGTGTATCCGAGTCTGAATCAGTGAATCAAGTCTCAAAAACCCCAATAAGGGTGCCCGGAGTGTATCCTGGTCTAAATCCATAAGTATTTGAGTCTAAATCCATAGTAAAAATATGTCTAGCGCTACGGCACAACTGAGTCTAGTGTCAGTGAGAAAACCAGTGGTAAAACCATCATATTATCTCTTTTACTCCAAGGAGGTCCATAAAGTTAGTTTCAAATCCTTTTATATTCATTTATACTGAAAATGGGCCCTCGGGCCATGCAAAGTTTAGAAAACCATTTATAGTAGGCCCGCAGCCAAAGTAATAGTACAATAATGCAGAAAAATCCTTTGCATGAATGATATGATCACAAACAAACAATAGCCCAATGGCTCACAAATAACCTATCGGTCCTGCACAGGCACAATTAGCTTTACAACATAGATATCTAGCCTAACATAATCTCTTGATGTCCGGGACTCATGGATATTCCCAAATATTCCACCATCTATGGTCCAAGGACTTATACAAAGGCCACACGGGGCCACAAGGGTAATATTATAATACTACAACAAATGCTACAAACAACGTTGGAAATAATACAAACAAAAGAGACAGACAAGGTTTGGGGTTCCAATCTAGAATACCCAACCCAATGATGCTAATTAATACAGTTATAGCCTATATACGCAGAGTCTAAGGTAGGGAAGACCGTAACCTACCTTTCGTCTGACGACTAGCTGCTAGAACGACATCGTCCAAGCTCAAACTACTCTGAGAAGCCTCGATTCGCGAACACACTATCAACATAATAAACTACTCATCAAGACGAAGCCAATGGTATCCATATTGATAAGTATAGCTAGGATGAAATTCGGGTAACAAGGAGGCCCGTGGGCCCTGCAACCCAAAGCTGAAAATGAAAACACCACAGTGTTCCCAATATTTCCAGGAGGACATGCGCCAAAATTGAGCAGATTTACATCAACACAAGAACTCAAAAAAACCCAAGAATCAAAAGAAACAAAGAGGGATATAAAGAAGAAAATCGGAAATTAAAGAGAAAACTTACCGGATTAGAAGCCAACAAACGAACAAGAATAAAAAATATTCAAGCCTCCAAGCCTTTGGAATAATCAATGTAGAAATATGGAGGTTTTAGAGCTAATTTAAAGGAGAAATTGTTTTGGGGAAATAATGAAATAAATTAAAGAAGAAGGAGAAAGGCCAGCCTTATAAGCTGCCACGCCCAAGAGCAGGGGAGGCCATGCGGGAGCAGGTGCACTCGCACTGAGGTGGATAGCACAGCGCAGGGGCACAGGCATGCCAAGGCGTGCGAGCACCCTGGCGCAGACGCGGTGCCCTGGCACAAGCACACTAGCGCAGGCGCGGCCCAGGTGCACGCTGCTGTGCCACACCAGCAGTCAACAACACCTGCAGCTAAGCTAAGGCAAATTTTCAAATGATAGGCCCTCGGGAATGCATCTGGGGTCCTACGAACACAAACGAGTTGAGCTAGCCAACTAGAAACGACATTCCAGACTCAATGGAATCAACAAAAATCTCAACAGAGGTCAATTTAATGAAAAGTGGGCCCTATGCCCAAAACCAACATTAGGCCAACTTTTCCAAAATGGAACTCCATGGCCCAAAGCGAGTCCAAAAGCCTCGGGACCCAAACCAATGGTCCTTCTAGCCCAAAAGTGACATTTTGGAGCTAAAACGCTGACAAATTTTCCATCCGAGGTTGTCTTCTCCAAATATTGACCAAAGTCAACCTTACAAGCCTAACTGGCCTGAAAACACAGAAAGGGAGAGAATTTCAAATTGAAAGATTCCAGATCCTGACCAAAGGTCCAACTAGACCAAAGTCCATGCTCCGGAGCTAAAGGAAATGTCAAAATTTGATTCTGACCATGATTGCTACGAATGTTGACTAAAGTCAATGATTTCATAAGTTAAGGCTCTAAAATATGGAAACAACCATAAGACCAAACAAATGGGCCGGGCACCGGGATACTGATCCCAACAAGCCATAAATAATTTGGGGCCACTATAGGTAAGCTCTAACAGTACAAGGAAGGCGAAAATGCGTGAATGACCAGAAGGGTCATTATATTTTTCTCAAGTCGTTGGCTTAGTGGGGTTCTACCCATCAATGTAAACTATAAAGCGACATTGTTTTTCTTTTTTAGAGATCGCTATCGTTGTTACTGCATTCAAGTTTGTTACTTAGCAAAAATAGAAAACAAGTTTGTTTTTAGTAATAATGTATTTGAATTTGCTTCTACTTATAATATGTGTAAGCTTTTATGCATGAAAGTAGTGTATATATGAATAGATGAAAATAATAAAAGAAAGCAATAAAAAGAATTCGAGGAGCATTTTCTTATCGGTTAAACCAAAAACTAAACCGTTAAGGACCACAAATCAATAAACCAAAAATACATAACAAATATCTTATTGGTTTTGGTTATCGGTTTAGTATGTATACCAACTGAAAATTAATAAACCGCATCAATAATACACAAAACTGAGCCGAACTGATTGATACACACCCCTAATTATATCAATAACCATATCAAACAATTAGGTTCTCAGACCTATAGCTCATGATTTACAAAGTGCCTCGAAACACACTCACACTTACTCATCTCATCTCACTCATCACTTCCTGCACATCTAGCTTATTCATCCAAGCATAACAGGAACAAAACATAAGTAATTTAAAAATGTCCAAAGACCAATCACGAGTCACGTAATTCAACCACATACAATGTAATAAAATGAGTCTCAACTCTAATTAAAATTATAACCTACCTCGAGTAAAAAATTACCACCTGCAAGTTACTATGAAATCTCCTTGCCCTTTCTTAACTCTTGGGAATGCTCAAGGTCTATAAATAACAATTATATAAGAGTAATAAATCATTTAATCTTGGTTTTAGGCCATGGGAATTTAACCCATCAATTCTACCTATAAATGAGGTTTCTAGCATTCCACAAGGGTTAATTAATTAATAACTAGGCTCATAGCATTCATAACATCAATACCTAAAGGGTTTCTAATCAAGTTCATCTCTTTTTAGCCATGTTTATGCCTAAAGGTCTAACCTTTATGGAATCCAAGGTTCCCTACCAGCCTTAATCATATTAAGAACTAATAATTCCATGTTAGAATTCATAAAAATATAACTTAGGATCAATTCTAGGTGAAATTGCGCTTACCCATAGGGTTCTTTCCCATTAATCCTCTACCTAAAGGTCTCACAAAGATTAATAATCAATAAACAAATAGGTATTATGGATTATTTACCTCAAATGAAGAAGAATGCCCTAGTTTCTTTGGAGAACTGCTTCTTAGAGCTCTAGAACAAAATAAGAGTTATGGGAAACTAACTCAGGAAAGTTGAAAATGCACAAGTATACTATCCCGTCACCTCATCGCGATGGAGCATTTCTTATCGTGGTGACCCATCGTGATGAGGCGCCCCCTTGTCACCATGAATGTCAATTTTTAGAATGTCAACTTCTCATCCAAATCCCTCATTTCACAACATATTTTATTTTCTAGACAACACAGATTAATCCTAATGAGGCAATTATTATACCCGGAGTTCTGTGAACCCAATACCCATTTTAAAACTTCCTATGGGACTCTACGGTAGTCGACTATACATAAATGGACTCTGCACTACCATATAACAAACCACGAGAAGCCAACCATCTCTAAGGCACAAAATACTATATTTTCATCTAAGCTCACCATAGCCTGAGATTTTCATCTCTCACCTTAGGGACTTGTCTAGCCAGTGTCACGACCTGATTTCTCAGTCATGATGGCACCTACAATCCCCCAATAGGAGAACCAATCCCCGTAGCCCAGAATGGTTAGTAATGGGCTACCTTCTAACAGTTTAAGCGAAAGATTCGGTACATAAGCGGAAGCAAGGGCATAAGGAAAAGAAAATAGATACAAGAGAGATATAAGCAAAACGGAATCTAAACGAACCCAAAAGACCTGGTATCATAGTGTATAAGAGACAAACTACATTAGGAGTACAAGGGTCCAAAAGTAATATATACATAATGTCTCCGAAGCTATAAGAGTACAAAATACATCAAGGATAAACTAAAGTCAAGCTCTGAATGCCAAGAGCTCACCCTCAGCCTGGATGATCCCAAAACAGCACCCCGCATGAGTCTCCGGCGCTCTAATGGCGATGGCCCACACTAGGATCAGCACTAGAAGATGCAGAGGGTAGGGTGAGCACCAAATACGAAGCATAAGGTACTCAGTAGGTATCATAGGCCGACTGGGCACATATAAGGTAAAAGAGCAAAAGCAGACAGAATAGAAGAAAATAGTCACAGAAATCAACGAAAAGGTACACAAGAACTAGGCCAGAGGGAAGATAACAGAAAGCAACATACAAGGCTAGCAAGTAAGATATATACACAATGACTGACCACTAGCAACCAGTATCTCTGCAGGCTCTCTGAACTCTCTCCGTATCCCCCAAACAAATCTATGGACTCTGTCGGCCTCAGTAGGCATAATTATGGCTCCAAACGGAGCAAGCTGATGGAACCGGGTCTCATACTCTTAGACGGTCATGGTATCCTGAGAAAGTCTAGTGAACTCCTCCCTCCGACGCTCTCGGTTACTCTGTGGCAAGAACTTATCCATAAAGGCCTCATAAAACTCAGACCAGGTCAAGGGAGGTGATGTAAAAGGCTTGCAAGCAACCTGTGCCCTCCACCATAACTTCGCTGGACCCTCCAGCTGATATGAAGTGTAACCCACCCCGTGAGTCTCCAATAAGCTCAAATAGTGCAACATCTCCTCGCAGGTAGTGATAAAGTCAAATGGGCCCTGACTCGATTTACCAGCGAATCTCGGTGGTGCCAATCTCAGAAATCTACCCAAGGCCTTCTGCTTCATCTTTGTCATAGTAGGGCGAGGAGCAAGAGGCTGGGCAACCGATGGAACTGGAACAACCTCAGCACGGGGAGATGCAGTAGTAGGCTACGCTCCTAAACTCTGAACAACCAGGGTTGCCCCTTGAGCGGATGTCTGGGCTGTCTCAGAAGGACGCTCCCCAATCATACCCAATAGCTAAAGTAACAAACCCCGAATATTTGAATACTGAGCTGGGGCTGAAGCTGACAAAGAAACTGATGTTGGAACTGGTAATGGAGCTGGTGGTGCCTGGGCTATCCTCGGGATGTAACCTACCTGTCGTCTGATGACAAGTTGCTGGAACGACGATATTTGAGGCCGAGCTGCTCTGAGAAGCTCCAAACAAGAATCAAACTATTAAATTCATGAATAAAATGTTAAGATGAGTCTAAAGATACCCATATTGCTACAATTATAACTGGGTCAATATCTGGGTCAAAAGAGGGCCCACGGGGCCCACAATCTGTAACCAAAAATGAAAAGAACCACGATGACCCAAACTATGCCAAGAAGGCATGCTCCAAAATTGAGCACAGTTGGCCAGGGAAAGGGCGCCCAAAATAGCCCGTAAAGTTGGGGTTTAAAGAATGGAAATTTCAAAAATAAAAACGGAAATTGGGCAAGAATTACTTACCAAAACGATGGAAAATCAACCCAAGACGGATAAAACTTCACACCCACGAACATGCACAAGCTTAGGGGGCAGAATCTATCACAAAATCCAAGCTTTGCATGAGCATCAATGGAGGAATGAAGAGAAAAACCGAAGAAGGCAAGTTGGGGAAGATGACTTACCAAGAGGCAAAGAACTACGGATAATCGACAAACAAATAATTCCCCAAGGTTTAGAACTGAATTGGAGCTAAATGGTGGAGAGAATTTTGAGTTTTAGAGTGAGAAAAGTGAGGAGAAGGGCTGGAAAAAATGAAATGACAGCAATAAATAGTTGTTGCCTGCAGCTGATTTTTTGTACTTTTTAGAAAACTCGACGGGGCATTCCGGGCACAATCGAAAACCAATATTCAAAAACCATTACTGCTAACAGAGTGAAAACAACATTCCAGACTCAACGAAATTGATGAAACTTCCATACAAGGTCATTTCAGAGAAATATTGACCCAAGTCAACACTAACGAAAAGGAACTCAAAGGCTCGAAATGAGTTCGACTTACCCGGAACCCAAACCAACCTCTTCCTAGCCCAAACTCAATATTCCGGAGCTGACAGAATCGTCGGATTTCGAATCCGACACTCCAATCATCAAAAGTCACACGAAGTTACACTTTCAACTCTAAATGGCCTGAAAACTGAGAAAACCACACAAAACCCATATCGGAAGTTCTCATGCCTCAACTAAATGTCCAACTAGACCAAACTCATCGCTCCAAAGCTAATAAAACTGTCAGAATTCAATTTCGAGCATGTTAGCTAATAATATTGACCAAAGTCAATGATATTCTAAGTTTAAGCTCTAAAATAGGCAAACAGCCAAAATAACCAAAACGACCAAACGAATGACCATGGCACCGAACTACCGGTCCCAGCAAGCCATAAATGACTTGGGGCTGCTACAGGAAGGCTCTAACAGTACAATGAATGCGTAAATGCGAAGATGACCGGAAGGATCATCACAACATCCTCTACTAAAAAGACTTTCATCCTCAAAAGTCAAGAAGAAGGGAGTACCTGAAGGCTCGAACAACTGCAGATACTGAGCATGTAACTCACTCTCGGTCTCCCAAGTAGCCTTCTCAATCGGATGATGTCTCCACTAAACTTTCACAACCGGTATCTCCCTAGATCTCAATCTCCTGATATCTCTGGCTAGAATAGCTATCGGCTCCTCAACAAATGATAACCTCTCATCTAACTGAACCGAATCCCAATGCAATACATGAGACTCATATGGAATATACTGGCACAACATCGAGATTGGAAGACTGGGTGAACTGCTGAAAACATTGGAGGCAAGGCTAGCATGTAGGCAACACTACCAATCTGCTATAGAATCTCAAACGGCCCAATAAACCTGGGGCTAAGCTTGCCACGCCGACCAAATCTCATCACGCCCTTCACGGGCGATACTCGGAGGAAAACTCGGTCACCAACACTGAAATCCAAGGCACGAAGCCTATGATCGGCGTAGCTCTTCTGCCCACTCTGGGCCACTCTAAGTATATCCTGAATCAAACTGACTCGATCCAAAGAATCTCTAAGTAAGTCTTGTACTCTGTGGTCTGGACTCCAACCCATCAATCCAACCAATCATCAATCTACAATGCCTACCATATAAAGCCTTGAAAAGTGCCATGCTAATGCTCGAATGAAAGCTATTAATATACGCGAACTTGGCCAATGGCACGAACTGATCCCATGAACCTCCAAAGTCAAGTACACAAGCCTGAAGCATGTCCTCCAGGACCTAAATAGTCCTCTTGGACTGGCCATCTGTCTGAGGATGGAAAGCAGTACTAAGCTGAACCTCCGTACTCAAATCCCTCTATATATGATAATGAAAAAAAGGGAAGAACAAGAAGGAAAGAATACAAAAGAAGGATATGTGAGTTAATATTCAAACCCTTGAATTTATGGGCAACAAGGGACTTGATACCCTCACCTCCCAATTGAATTCAATAATTCAAACACAAACCCTAGTTTGAGAAAAATCAAAGAAACTCAAGAAACCACAAATGAGCAACCTTCGATTAACCAGACCAAGAAGTTCACCAACAATTCTAAGATCCACACTACTAAAATTACCAACTAATACTAGGCTTCACCTAGAAACTACAAGCTAAATACCTAGAAACTACAAGCTTCAAAGCTCAATATTCAATATTCATCAAAAACTCTTTGCAAAATAAAGAAATATCCTATTTATACTAAAGGAGATAAGAAGACATTGGCTTTTTACAATATTGACCTTAATGAGGCAAGGGCCTTGTTTGGTTGTCTTCTTTGTGGATTCTTGAATTTAAAGCCTAGCCACTTGCATAAATGGCTTCTTTTCTTCATCCACATCACTCCCACGACTCCTAAGCTTCTCTTTTCACGAACATCATATGTGTCATCCATCCATCCATGCTCGTGTCAACCATGCCATCCATGCTAGTATCATCCTCCCCTTCTTGAAAATGATTCATCCTCGAATCCAAACCGTAAAAACACATGAGAAGGACAACAACCAAAATATCCTCAATGCATGAGGGTTAGTACAAGGGTTAGCAATAATATCACCATGCCAAGGAGGCATAAATTTGAGATACAACCAAATATCCTTTGCTTTCAATACAAGCAACTCATCATATAAGGTGCAAAGGTTTTGGTTATGATAAACACCAAGAGACAAGGCAAACACAAAGGCCTTTGCGGCATAAAGAGTTCCAAAATATGGTATCATATTTAAATTTGGAGCCATAAGACACAATTGTTTCATTGTCTCACAAGAAGGCCACACCAAAAGTGGTGCAATCACCCATAAGGGTTCATTGGGGTCAAAGAAGTAAAAGACCCACATATCTTTGTCACAAAGACAATTGGACAAATCAAAGGAACCCCTACCTCTATAGGAAACAAATCTAATAAAAACATATACATCATCATATGCAAATAGGTAGTAGAGAAAAGTGTTAAGCTCACTATTCTCATCTAAGGCATGCCAAAAGATAAGGACACCGGTAGATAAGAAGAGACATTTTAAGCACACAATAACCCTCTCTAACAAGCAACTTTCCAAAGGAAGGAAGTGCACCAACAAAGGCATGCTACTAGAATAGTCGAGGGATCTATTAGGAGTCAAATCACTCCATGTCAAATAATACTCCCAAGGAGTTGGGGTCCCTCCTATCATAGAACCAAGCATGCTTCCAAGAGTTCCATTTGAAACTTCAACTTGTCCAACCCTATGAATTGACAAGGAGCTTTCAATATCCATGGACTCTCACAAAAATAAATAAGCAACTTAGCATCCACTCGAGAGTTCTCAATTGCAAATACACACTTAAAGGAAAGAATGTTAACAAGATGGAATTCACAATTTGGAACACAAGAGGACGAGATTAAGCATTTCAAGTACACTTCTTTATTATTCCTCAAACAAACTCCCACAAAAAGTGGATAAACATGAAAATTTATGCTTCCAAGAATCCATCCTAACACCTCAACTTGTCTAGTCACATAAGCGTGACAAGGAGTAGAATACACAAACCGGGTATCATGGATGCACCATGGATTCTTTCCCAAATAAAAACTATGGTTGGCATTCAAAACATAAAACTCACATAACTTAAGCATAGCCAAAACCAACCATGAATACATTGGAGATATATCATCACTCTCATGGTAGGGTATGAGGTCATACAATTTCCAAAACCTACCTACCATAGGAAAAATGTCATCATGACTCCAAGGATTGCTTGGAATAAGAGGGGAAGGGTACATACCTCGAAGACGGGCCTTTCAGTGTGCATTCTTGTCCACCACACTTGGTTTCCCAAAGCTTCTCTAAATCATGAGTAGGGTAGTTGCGCTCATAAACCTTCAGCTACCTCGATGCTTATGCTATTACTTGACCCTGCTGCATCAGCACACAACCAAGACCGACCCCTGAAGCATCACAATACACGGAGAAACTCTAACCCTCAACTGGCAAAGTCAAACCTGGAGCTGAAGTCAATAAGGCCTTAAGCCTCTGGAAGCTATCCTCGCACTAATCGAACCACTAAAATAAAATATCCTTCCTAGTCAGCATAGTCAAGGGTGCTACTATGGAAGAAAATCCCTCAATGAACCATCTATAATACCCGGCTAACCCAACAAAGTTGCGAACCTCAATAGGAGTAGTAGGTCTAGGCCAATTACGAACTGCAAAATCTTACACAGATCAATTCTAATACCATCCTTAGACACCATGTGCCCTAGGAATGCAACTGACTCTAACCAAAACTCACACTTTGAGAACTTGGCGTAAAGACGATGATCTCTCAAAGTCTGAAGTATAGTCCTCAAGTGCTGCTCATGCTCATCTCTACTCCTTGAGTATACCAGGATGTCATCAATGAATACTATCATGAACATATCCAAGTACGAGCTAAACACCCTGTGCATTAAGTCTATGAAGGCTGCGGGGGCATTAGTCAACCCAAAAGACATCACCAGGAACTCATAGTGGCTGTAACGTGTCCTGAATGCTGTCTTAGGGATGTCCTCCACCCTAATCCTCAACTGATGGTAGCTGGACCTCAAATCAATCTTGGAAAACATGGCAGAACCCTGAAGCTGATCAAATAAGTCATCAATCCTGGGCATCGGATACTTATTCCTCACTGTCACCTTATTCAACTGCCAATAATGAATACACATCCGCATCGACCCATGCGCATCGACCCATCCTTCTTCTTCACGAAGACAACAAGAGCACCCCAAGGAGACACACTTGGTCTAATGAACCCCTTTGCTAACAAATCCTTGAGCTTCTCCTTAATCTCTCTCAACTCAGCAAGAGCCATACGGTAGGGAAGAATAGAAATAGGCCTGGTGCCTGGATCTAACTGAATGGCAAAATAAATATCCCTCTCAGGTGGAAAGCCTGACACGTCGGTAGGAAACACATCTAGAAAGTATCTAACCACAAGAGCAGACTCAGGAGATATAGAGTCAACACTAGCATCTCAGACATATGCTAGATACGCTAAACACCCAATGGATATCATCTTTCTAGCTCGAAGACAAGAAATGATCCCAGATGGTGCATGGCTAACAGAACCCTGCCACACAACCGGGGATACACCAGGCACGACAATGGTAACGGTCTTGGCATAGCAATCCAAAGCCACATAGTGAGGGGACAACAAGTACATGCCCAGTATCACATCAAAATCCAACATATCAAGTATTATCAGGTCAGCCCAAGTATCCAAATCACCAATAGATATCACATATGATCTCAAAATCCGACCCACTACAAAGAATCTCTTACTGGGGTCAAAACAAAAATAGGCACAGACAATAGCTCACTAGCCAACCCCAAACAAGGCAGAAAGTAGGAAGATACATATGAACAAGTGGATCAAGGATCAAATAAGAAATAAGCTGGCTGACGGCATAAAGAAATTATACATGTGATCATGGCATCCAAGGCCTCTACCTTCGGTTTCCCAGGGACCACATAGAACTAACGACGAACCCCACCTGCCTGACCACCATCCATACCACCTGCTCTGCCACCCGCGGCACCACCCCTAGCCTTACCACCACCCCCTCTACCCAGAGGCTGAACTTCTCATAACGGCTCAGCTAGCTGAATGGTACCCTGCTGGGGGCAATCTCTAGCAAAGTGACCAACCACACCACAAGTATAGCAAGCCCCTGATGACCTACTCGGTCGGGATGAACCAGCAGAACCCGAATGGCCACCACAACGTGATATCCCAAATCTGTACCTCTCGATGGCTGAGTATTGTGACCTCATTGACTGCCCTGACCCTTCAAACTGAGAACTAGAAGCCTAAAGTGACGCCTGTACCGGTCGACTAGACTAACCCTGATGCTGCTGCGGCTAATAACCTTGGCCCCAGTGGCCTAAACCTCTACCACTATGCCTAGAACCACTGTAACCACCCTGATGTCGAGGCCTCTTATCTCTGACCCCGATGTCATGACGACGCTAATCCTCAACTGTGCGAGCATAGTCTGCAATGGCCTTATGTACCAGCAAATCTCGGTGGTGCCAATATTAGAAACCTACCCAAGGCCTTCTGCTCTGTCTCTGCCATAGTAGGGCGAGGAATAAGAGGTTGGGCAACCGATGGAACTGGAACAACCTCAACACGGGGAGCCACAGTAACAGGCTGTGCTCCTGAACTCTGAACACCCAGGGCAGCCCCCTGAGAGGATGTCTGGGCTATCTCAGAAAGATGCTCCCCAATCATACCCAATAACTGAAGTAACAAACCCCAAATATCCGAAGACTGAGCTGGGGCTGAAGCTGGCACAGAAACTGATGCTGGAACAGGTACTGGAGCTGGTGGTGCCTGGGCTATCCTCGGGCCCACATACTTCTGCTCTGGAGCTAACTCTGGCTAGTAGTCATACTCAGGCTCTATATCCACTATAGAAGCTCTAACAGGTGCCGCTGCTCTGGGGCACCCTCGACCCCTACCTCTACCCTGATGACCACCTCGGCCCCTAGTTGGATTCAGAGGTGCAGGGGTAGGAGGCTCTCCTCCGCAATAAGTTAAAGATCTCGTACGAACCATCTGCGGAAGAGTGAACCAGAATAAGTGAGATTTCTAGAAACTTTCAAGGATACTACACACGAAAAAGGAACAAGAACAGTCCATTTTCCTAAGATGTCACTATAGCCTCCCAAAGATTGCATACGAACATCTCCGCCCCAATCAACAAGACTCTACAAGACATTGGCTCCTATGCCGATGACACTGGTGAACCTAGAGCTCTAATACCAAGCTTTCACAACCCGATTTCTCAGTCATGATGGCACTTACAACCCCTCAGTAGGCAAACCAATCCCTATAACCCAGAACGGTTAGTAATAGGCTACCTTCTAACAGTTTAAGTGAAAGATTCGGTACATAAGAGGAAGCAAAGGCATAAGGAAAAGAAAATAGATACAAGAGAGATATAAACAAAGCGGAATCTAAACCAACCCAAAAGACCTGGTATCATAGCGTATAAGAGCCGAACTACATCAGGAGTACAAGGGTCCAAAAGTAATATATACATAATATCTCTGAAGCTATAAGAGTATAAAATACATTAAGGATAAAGTAAAGTTAAGCTCTGAACGCTAAGATCTCACCTTCAGCCTGGATGATCCCAAAACCGCACCCCGCACGAGTCTCTGGAGCTCTAACAATGATGGCCCACACTAGGATCTACACATGAAGATGCAGAGGGTAGGGTGAGCACCAAATGTGAAGCATAAGGTATCTAGTAGGTATCATAGGCCGACTGAGCACATATAAGGTAAAAGAGCAAAAGCAGACAGAATAGAAGAAAACAGTTACAGAAATCAATGAAAAGGTACACAAGAACTAGCCCAGAGAGAAGACAATAGAAAGCAACATACAACGCTAGCAAGTAAGATATATACACACAGACACAGGTGAAAGTAAGAATGACACACCTGGGATCCTCACAAAAATAGTGTATATCAGCATAAGTTCTAAAAATCGACGGTATACTAGTAACCTCAAGTATAAAGAATGGGAGAGAAGTATAAAGGTAGACATGCTCGGAAAACAGGAATTAATAACCAGCCAAAACATACCAATTTCAAATCTAGAAGTAACAGCCTAGCGGATTCTAACTCCACACTTATAACCTTAATAGAGAACAAATCCGTGATAAAGTAAAGAGAGTCTACCTACAGTCCCCCGGTCGCCCATACAACCGAGGAATGCAATCAAGTGAAAACAAACCCTATGGCATCCCATACTACCAGAGCGTACAATCAACAAATAGAAAACAAGGGTGGAATCTCAAATAATAAATGATATGATGCATGATAACCTCAGGGTAAAATAGAACCTCGGTAAGTACCTCCTCCGGTGCTGATCGGGCCTAACATGTAGGTTTCATGGAAAGACTCAGCCTGTATACATCTACTCCACTGTATAACCTTCCCCCTAGCACACGCAGCCCAAATCCTCAAGCTTGGAGTGGTAAGGTCCATGGAGGTCCCGGACCTCATACTATAATTCAAAACCAAAACGTGTCCTCCGGAATCGAGTTCGGGTTCAAGCTAGTGGCTAAGTCTCAAGTATGCATGCCTAGACCCTGTCTAGGACTAAAGCAATGAAAAAGATGTCTCAAAAACCCTTACAAGGGTGCCCAGGCACAATCGGGTCTAAAATAGTAGTAAAAACATCTCAGATGCTCGACCCAGCCGAGCCTAATATTATTTCAAATCAGTAAGAAAACTCAGCTAGCACTCTGACCCGATCGAGTCTAGCAATAGTAGTAAATCATGATAAAACCATAATTTAGACCTTCTTTTACCCCAGGAAGATCCACGTATCAAGTCAAATTATTTCCAAATGCAATTTCATAAAATATGGGCTCCCGAGGCCATGCAAGGTTTAGAAAATCAGTTTCCATATATCCAAAGCCAAAAACTATAATAAAACGTGGAAAAACCTCTTTATATGCATGGAAATGATATGATCAACCCAAATAGCTGCCCGACAGCTCACAATCAACCTAACGGCCCTGCACAGGCTACGAAGCTACTCAGCAAGCATAACCAGCCTAGAAGGATATTTCTATGTCCAGGACTCGCGGACATTCCCAATAATCCCACCTTCTATGTTCCAGAGTCAACAAGACCTCACGGGGTCACAAGGGTAATAAATATATCAACTAATAGGAATACTACACACAACAGAGGAAAGAAATAGGACAAATCATGGAAAAGCGGTCAAGGTCTGTGGTACCAACCTAATAACCCAACCCAAGGATGCCAACTAGTATAATTTTACCCGACATATGCAAAGTCTAGGGAGTTAAGCCGTAACCTACCTGTCATCCGATGACAAGCCGCGGGAACGATGATATCTGAGGCCGAGCTGCTCCGAGAAGCTCAGAACGAGAATCAAACTATCAAATTCATGAATAAGATGTTAAGACGAGTCTAACGATACCCATATTGCTACAATTGTAGCCGGGTCAATATTCGAGTCAAAAGCGGGCCCATGGGGCCCACAACCCAAAAACCAAAAATGAAAAGAACCACGATGAGCCCAACGATGTCAAGAAGGCATGCTACAAAATTGAGCACAGTTGGCCAAAGAAAGGGCGCCCAAAACAGCCCGTAAAAGTTGGGGTTTAAAGAATGGAAATTTCGAAAATAAAAATGGAAATTGGGCAAGAATTACTTACCAAAACGATGAAAAATCAGCCCAAGATGGATAAAACTTCACACCCACGAACATGCACAAGCTTAGGGGGCAGAGTCTATCACAAAATCCAAGCTTTGCATGAGCATCAATGGAGGAATTAGGAGAAAAACCGAAGAAGGCAAGTTTGGGAAGATGACTTACCAGAGGCGAAGAACTACGGATAATCGACGAACAAATAATTTTTCAAGGTTTAGAACTGAATTAGAGAAAAATAGTGGAGAGAATTTTGAGTTTTAGAGTGAGAAAAGTGAGGAGAAGGGCTGGAAAAAATGAAATGACAGCAATAAATAGTTGTTGCCTGCAGCTGATTTTTTGCACTTTTTAGAAAACTCGACGGGGCATTCCGGGCACAATTGGAAACCAATATTCAAAAACCATTACTGCTAACAGAGTGAAAACAACGTTTCGGACTCAACGAAATTGATGAAACTTCCATACAAGGTCATTTCAGAGAAATATTGACCCAAGTCAACACTAACGAAAAGGAACTCAAAGGCTCGAAATGAGTTCGACTCACCCGGAACCCAAACCAACTATCTTCCTAGCCCAAACTCAACATTCCGGAGCTGAAGGAATCGTCGGATTTCGAATCCGACACTCCAATCATCAAAAGTCACACGAAGTTACACTTTTGGTTCAGAAGCCAAAGGCAACTATCAGACCATTTGAGTTTACAGACTCTGCCGCTTAGGTGACTACGAGATAAAACATGGGTTCACCAGGCCCCAACTGATCTTTCCATTCATTCCTATGAGCCGGCTAAGTCCAAGGTGACTATTCCGGGGTACAATGCCGACTCGCAAAGAGCCATCGGCAAGATTCAACTCCAAATGGCCTGAAAATTGAGAAAACCACACAAAACCCATACCGGAAGTTCTCAGGCCTCAACTAAAGGTCCAACTAAACCAAACTCATCACTCTAGAGCTAACGGAACTGTCAGAATTCAATTACGAGCATGTTAGCTAAGAATGTTGACCAAAGTCAATGATATTCTAAGTTTAAGCTCTAAAATAGGAAAACGACCAAAACGACCAAACGAACAACCAGGGCACTGAACTACCAGTCCTATCAAGCCATAAATGACTTGGGGCCACTACAGGAAGGCTCTAACAGTACAATGAATGCATAAACGCGAAGACGGTTCTTCCAATGGACCATGACAGAAGCAATATCCTTAGTTCTCAATTTCTGGACATCTCTATCAAGAATAGAAACAACCTCTTCTTCATAAGAGAGGCATTCATCCAACAAGACCAAATCCTAGCGAATAATATAGTCACCATCTCCGTGGTACTTCTTAAGTATGGATACATGGAACACGGGATGAACTCCCGATAGACTCGAATGCAATGCCAACTCATAAGCCACTGGCCCTACCCTATGAAGGATCTCAAAGGGCCTAATATACCTCAGACTCAACTTGACACGCTTTTGATAATGCTCAAATACACTCTCGAATGTGAGGTGATTGTGATCGTCAGAGCAAAACAAAATTTGTATTCCCGACGAGTGTCGGGGTCGATCCCATAGAGAATAATGTAATTGCAATTAAGGTAATAGATAATTAAAGAAACTTATTGAAGTTCAAAGAGCAAGAGAAATAAGAATATTGGGGAGTTTTGTTGTTGAAAACACGAACAATATTGCAAGTGTGAAGTGGACCAATCTTACAAATGCAAGGATCGCAAGGGAGATTTGGAAATGGGTATTACTTCAAATCCATACGATCCATTACAAGTTTATCAAATACAAACTAGATTAATCATGGGTCAAATGAAACAAGCCTTGGAAGCATCAATTATCTACCAACATTTCTCAACCATTGGCAAATGTTTCTCAACCAGTTCTCTCAAACCCAGCCAAGTATTAACAAAGCTCTTCTAATTATGGCAACACTAGAATCACTATTTCTAGCCAATTCTTTAAATGAGGGTTATAGCCTCAAGTTAGTGCTAATTAACCTTTTCCCACCTAAATTCACTCTTTTGAGCCAAATCAAGGTAAAAGGGGCAAGTCCAAGGGTTGATCACTCTCTTTAGAATCAATTCACGCATAAGATTAATTGGAGAATCAAAGAACCAACTCATAAACTAGAAAATATTTAATAAATCATAAAATCACAAGATAAGAAACACACCCAAATATTATTTATATCTAACACAATATCAAAATCTCAAATCAACCAACACACCTATGAATTTAGCAATACAAAGCAAGAGTTGAAGAAAGGAACTAATGATTTTACAATAAAAGCTTCCAATCTTCCCTCCAATGGTGTTGGAGGATGAACTTACTCCCCTACCTAGCCCTAAGTTGTTCACTCTAAGACTAAGGATGAATTTGTTGAAGAACAATTGTGAACAATCCAGAATATCTTTTCAAAATGCGGGGATGTGCTTTTATGTGGATTGGGGTTTCCAAAAATGTGATTTTCCAAATCTGCCTTGTAGATGCTGATTTCTTCATCACGGTCGCATGAGTTTGCCTTGCGATCGTGATACTCTGCTTATTCCTTTAACATAGTTGTGTGATATCACCTCGCGATTACGAGGCTTTCTCTTCTGTTTCATTATGGTCGCATGACCTCACCTTGCTATTACATAGCTTTGGATTCTGTTTTATCGCAGTCACGTAGCTTTGCCTCACGGTCATGTAGCACATTTTACTACCAGTGATCAATAATTCCAATTAGCATCATTTTGATTATTTTCACTAGAATACTTCCCGAACACTTCTAAAATATAGAAACTTGTAAAATAGAAGTAATCCGTGTCAAATGCACTATTTTCCCACTTTGTACTAGCAAAAGCATAAGATTAAGAGCTAAATAAGAAGGTAGAATACCAACTTATCAGCTTCCCAAAATGCATAACACCCTACATGGGTAAAACCTTGAGCAAAACTTGCTCACCTTCTATGAAGTGCATGTCTCTTGCCTTTCTGTCTGCATACTCTTTTAGTCAGCTTTGAGCCACTAGAAGCTTTCCTTGGATGAACTTCACCCTTTCCATAGAGTCTCTTAGAAGGTTTGTACCCTAAGGTCTCACTTCAAATAAATCAAACCAACCAATGGGATATCTACATCTTCTCCCATACAATGCTTTAAATGGGGTGATATCTATGCTCGAGTGATAACTGTTGTTATAACCAAACTCAAACAATGGTAGATACTGGTCCCAATAACCCTTCAAAGTCCATCACACATGCTCAAAGCATGTCCTCTAACACCTGAATCATACGCTCAGTCTTCCCATCAATCTGAGGGTGAAAAGATGTACTTAGGTCCAACCTTGTTCCTAACTCCTCATGCAACTTTTGCCAGAAATTAGAAGTGAACTGGGTACCCCTATCAAAAATAATAGAGATTGGCACCCCATGCAGTCGAACAACTTTATTAAGATAGATTTTGGCTAACTTAGCTGCATTATAAGTCACTTGAACAGGGATAAAGTCTGCAAACTTTGTCAATCTATCAGTAATAACCCAAATTGAATCATAATTTTCTAAAGTGCATTCTCTGAAGAGTGCCACCAAGTTTATGGTGCTCATATTTCACTTGTTGACAGTTCTGACACTTAGCCACAAAGTCAACTATATCCCTTTTTATTCCACCCTATAAATAGTACTGCTTCAAGTCCCGGTACGTCTTAGTTGCACCAGGATGTATAAAATACTTAGATTAGTGAGCCTCTGCTAAGATGGTAGGAATCAAGTCATCAACACAGGACACACAAACTCTCCCTTTGATGTACAAAACACCTTCATCGTTAATAATGACCTACTTGGCCTTACCCTACAACACCTTGTCACAGATCTTACTTAATTTCACATCATCAAATTGCTTACCTTTGATGTTCTCGAGTAAAAAGGACCTTGCCTCTACACATGCTAATAATCTGCCCCTTTCATATACTTCCAACCTCATCAAACCGTTATCTAGAGCCTGAATTCTGGCCAATAGACGTTTAGTAGCCTTCAAATAGGCCAAGCTACCCATACTCTCAGTCTTCCTACTTAATGCATCATCTACAATATTAGCTTTTCCTGGATGGTATAAAATGGTAATGTCATAATCCTAGAGTAACTCCATCCACCTCTGCTTCCTCAAGTTCAAGTCATTTTGAGTGAAGACATACGACAAGCTACAGTGGCCTGTGAACACTTCACAACGCATACCATACAAGTAGTGTCTCTAAATCTTAAGAGCAAACACCACAATAGTCAACTCCAAGTCATGAGTAGGATAGTTCTTCTCATGGACCTTGAGTTGCCTCAAAGCATAAGCAATTACATTCCATTCTTGAATTAATACAATACCTAAACTAGACTGTGAGGCATCATAATTCACAATAAAACCTTACCTTTAATTGGCAAGGCAAGAAAATGAGTTATAGTAAACAAAGTCTTGAGCTTTTTGAAGCTCTTCTCACATTCATCTAACACAAATGGTACCTCCTTCTGAGTTAGGCGAGTCAGATGAGTGGCAATGTAATGACCCTTCAGGTCGTGTTTGCATTTTAGCCTTCTTTCCACTATTAGAGCTTGCTTATAATGGCTCTAAGTCATTTATGACTTGCTGGGACTGGTGATTTGGTGCCCAAGCCATTCGTTAGGTCGTTATGACCATTTCTCTATTTTAGAGCTTTAACTTAGGAAATCGTTAACTTTAGTCAACATTCTTAGAAAGCATGCTCGGAATCAAATTCCGACAGTTTTGTTAGCCCTGGAGCATGGATTTTGGTCTAGTTAGACCCTTGATCGAGGCCTAAGAGCTTTAGGTTTGGTTTTATCTCACTTTGTGGAATTTTAGGCTAGTTGAACTTAGAAGTTTGACTTTGGTCAACATTCGGAGAAGACAACCTCCAATGGAAACTCCATCAGTGTTGTTAGTTCTAGAATGTCAACTTTGGGCTAAAAGGACCTTTGGTCCAGGTCCCAAGGATTTCATACTCATTTTGGGCTATTGGGTTTCATTTTAGTTAAAGGTTGGTTTTGGGCGTGGGGCCTACCTTTTCATTAAATCAACCTCCATTGGAAATTTTGTCAATTCCATTGAGTCTGAAACCCAATTCCATCAGTGTTGTTAGTTCTAGAATGTCAACTTTGGGCTAAAAGGACCTTTGGTCTAGGTCCCAAGGCTTTCATACTCATTTTGGGCTATTGGGTTTCATTTTAGTTAAAGGTTGGTTTTGGGCGTGGGGCCTACCTTTTCATTAAATCAACCTCCATTGGAAATTTTGTCAATTCCATTGAGTCTGGAATACTATTTTTGGGTGAGTAGCATGTTTGGTTTGTGTCTGCGAATTCCGAATGAATCCCGAATGAATCCCAAGGGTCCATCCGAGTATTTGAACTTAGCTAAGTTTTGCTGGTATAGCTGGTTCTGGTGTATCCACTTTTATGGCCTTTGTGTCACATTTGCGGATACTACTTTTGCAGTACAACACTGCATTTATGGAATTTGCATTTGCAGACATTCTTCTATATTTGGGGAGGTACGTCTGCTCGGGGACCTCTACTTTTTCAAAGTTCTATTGCTTTTGTGATGTACGCATCTGCGGAGATTTCCCCACTTTTGTAGAGGCACGGGTGAACAGTGACCTCTACATTTGCAAAAAAAATCTCTGCTTTTGCAGAGATCGTTGTCATTTAAACATTCCTTTTTAATCTTCAAGTTCATTTTAAACCATCTTCAACCATTTCTTTTGAGCTCAAAGCTCTAATTTCTCTGAGGGATCATTGTTAAGCATTGGGGTGATTGTTTTCGTACCCATGATCAATTTTCCATCATAAATTGTAAGTTTTTCTCTTCTTAATTTCGTAATTTCTTCAATTGATTCCTAAATTTTTTCTTGGGTGTAGGGGTTGCTCTAGTCCCTTTCCCTTACCCAAATTATGCTCATCTTTTGAGCATGTGTTCCTGGTTGTGTTGGTATCCTCGTGCCAACTTTTATTTTCTATTTTGGGTTATAGGGCCCACATGCCTACTTTTGACCCAGATTTTAATCGGGATAAATTTCTAGCATTATGGGTAGCGTTAGCTTTGTTTTAATGAGTAGAGTTTGTTTTTGATAGTTTGATTTCTATTTGGGGATTCTCAGAGCAATTTAGGTTTGGGAGACAACTTCCAAATAACAATTCATTGGACACCAGGTAGGTTACGACTTACCTACCTTAGACTTTGCATATACAAAATATAATTGTATTATTTAGCATATTTGAGTTGGGTTTACTAGATTGGTACCCCATACCTTGCTCGCTTTCCTTTTGTCCATTATTATTTCCTACGTTTGCTTTAGTATTTGAGTTAGTTTTGTAGTATTCCCCTTGTGGCCCCGTGTGGCCTTTGTATATGACTTTGGACCATAGATGGTGGGATAATCGGGAAATGTTCGTGAGTCTCGGACATGGATTTGTGATTATGAGCTGGTTATCTGTGTTGTAGGGTAGATTGAGCTTGTGGAGGTGTAACACCTCGGAAATGTATCCAGCTTTTAAACTCAGACTTGCAGAAAATTTTGGACTTCCAGGGACCACAGGTCAAGTCCACTAGTCGTGGAAGGTTCCATGAGTCATGGAAGTGACTCGTGATTCCATTCCTGCAGACCTTCCTTAGGTCTGACAACCATGAGTCACTCCCACGACTCGTATATATTTCTACGAGTCGTGTTGTTGACTCGTGGAAACCTGATCAGAGGCAGCCTTAATTCCCTGACTTCCACGACTAGGTTCTACGACTCGTGGAGGCTTCCACGAGTCATCCTCTTGAACCGTAGAATACCTCTTGTAGGTTGAAATTCCTGACAGTTTCCACGATTAGGGATCCATGAGTCGTGGAAAGGTCTACGAGTCATAAACTCCACTCGTGATCCCTGAAGCTGGCCAAATTCCCAGCCTTTCTTAATTAAATCCCAGGGGTATTTTAGTTAATGCACACCCTTTTAACTACTAAGTGAAGTCATTTTGACTATTCCTAGTAGGGTTTTCACCCATATTATCGTAAGTCTTTTCTAAGCTCCTCATTCACCTCCCCAAAAGGAAAAGTTCCTCTCAAGCTTCAAGTCTCCAAGCTTCAAGTTCAAGCCTCCTAGATCTTTCCAACCAAGTGGGTAATCTTCCACCAAGGTATGTGGGTCTTTAACAATGGGTTCCTTTCACCCTTGTTCCCAAATCCCCCAATTCTTATTTTGATTTATGAAGTTATGAAATTAGGGTTTTTGATCAAAATTGGGAAAAGTTTATGAAATCAGTTTCTATGTCTAAATTCATGGCTTCTTATTGATTATGCATGATTTGTTCATGATTCCTTCATTGGTTTTAAAAGCCCAATCTTGAAAGTTGATTTCTAGAATGAACCCATGAAAATGCATGTTTTCAATAGGAAGTTGGCATGATTAGATATCATGGCCTTTATGTATTTATGAAGTTGCATGCCTAATTCTTCAAGTATGATTTAGAAAGAAAAGCATGTTTTGAATTATGGCTTTGCTAAGAACTATGAACTATGTTATGAAAGTTGCATGATACCCGATGTTTTTTCATGCAATATGAATAAGATTTGGCATGAGAGTATGCCCTTATGAGATTATGAGCTATATGTGCATGTTTTGGGAGTAGTACTTAACATCGAGTGGACGGGGTGAGAGTACTCTTAGTCCCAAAAACTACGTTGCCAGCGTAGGTTATGATATGTGCCTTAAAGGCTTATGAGAGTGGATCCACGTCTTTATGTATGGTGTCCTTGCCTTAGCGGGGCATAGGACAGCTTTGCCAACTAGGGTTATATAGTTGGGTATGGTGACTTGTTCCTCGGCAAGGTTCAAAGTCAGCTTTGCTAACTAGGGTTATATAGTTAGATTCCATGTAGCTCACACGGTCTCATGTGGGTTATAAGAAACTCCCGTATGTATGTTTTCATGTTTTCTAAGCTTTGCGAACTCTCTTATGAACTACTATTTCGAAGTTGGCTTTGGCCTCATGACTTAGCTTTTCATTATGATTTCTCTCTTGATACTCTACTATGCATAGATTATGTTTAAGAACATTTTAAAGCATGTTTTACCATACCTTATGCATTGCTCACATACTTAGTACCTCCCATAGTACTAACGCATATTGCGCTGTATCCTTGATAATGCAGATTCAGGTGTTCCTTCACAGATACGTTGCTAGAGTTTCTCAGTCACTCTCAGTTAGCTTGGGTGAGTCGTCATAGTTCGAGGGCTAGACTTTACTCTAGTTTATGTTTCTTTACTTTCAGATTGTCGAGTTAGTTGGGGTATTGTCCCATCAACTCTTTATGCTAGTCCTAGAGGCTTTTTAGACATAGATGTTGTTGGATGATCCTTGAGTTGTATTTCCTTCTATTGATTATCTATCTACGATTATGTTTCCTAATTTGAATTTCCTTATGATGCTTCCTCTATTTTTTCCTTATGTATGCTTGAGAATGCTATGACCAAGGGTCAACTTGGGATCTTTGTGGTTCTGAGTCCCGTGTTACTCTTAGGGGGTAACCTCTGGGCATGACAAACTTGGTATCAGAGTCTTAGGTTCAAGTGTCCTAGGATGTCTGAAAGCCGCATCGAGTAGAGTCTCTTTCATATTTGTAAAGTGCGCCACACATATGAGATGGAAGCTATGATATATTTTAGGAAAACTTTACTACTTTTATGATCACGTCATGTGATAGAGCTTAAGTCTAATTATCCTCTAATCCTTATCTTATGCATTTCAAAATATGCCTCCTCGATATGCTATGCCTCCTCGAGAAACTCGGAATGCTGCTCCTCAAGTTCCAGTTCCCAACGTCACGACTGATGAGTTCAGGAATGCCATCCATTTGCTAGCCTAGACTTTGGCCACTCAGGCAAATCAGCAGGCTCCTTCCCCCACCGATCCTCAAGGTGGGGTAGCATCCTAAGTTTGTGACTTTGTCCAGATGAACCCACCTGAATTTTGGGGTTCCAAAGTGAGTGAGGACCCGCTCAACTTTATTGATGAAGTGAAGAAGATCCTTGAGGTTATGCAAGTAGTCGGGGTTGATTGTGTGGAGCTTGCATCCTATCAACTCAAGGAGGTAGCGCACATTTGGTTCACTCAATGGAAGGAGACTAGGGTGAGGGACGCGGTCCCCATGACTTGGGAGTGTTTTGAGAGGGCCTTCCTTGATAGGTTCTTTCCCTGAGAGTTGAGGCAAGTGAAGGTGGAGGAATTTGTGAACTTGAGACAAGGCTTGATGTCAATGCAATAGTATAGTCTGAAGTTCACTCAATTATGTAGGTATGCTCCCTCCATGGTAGCGAACTCGCATGATCAAATGAGCAAGTTTATATATGGGGTTTCTGATGTGGTGAAGAAAGAGTGTAGGTCTGCTTTGTTGTTGAGTGATATGAACATTTCCCAACTCATGACTCATGCCCATCAGATTGAGGGTGATAATCTTAGGGAGATGTCAAGAGTGAATAAGAGGGTTAGATCCGAGGGATCAGGTTTTGGTCATCACAGGTATGGGGGTGGACATCGCTCTTCTTTCTAGAAGAAGTCATCAAGATCCATTCATTCTTCTGCTAGTGCTCCTACCCAAGCTTAGAAGCCTCGTCATAATTAGGGTGGTAGAGGATCCGGTTCCTATTCCCAGTCTCAGGGTAGTGTTGTTAAAGGACTTTCCTACCCAGCTTGTGTTGAGTGTGGAAAAAATCATGTTGGTGAGTGTTTGGCCAGTTCGGGTGGTTGCTTCGGATGTGGTTAGGTTGGACATCGCATCAGGGATTGCCCTTCAGCTTGGAAGGGGTAGAGAGGCTGGACTCAGCCCACCCCAACAGTTTTAGGAGGTAGACCAGCCTCGCAGGGCATAACTTTTAGTTCTGGTGGTCAGCACCATAACCACCTTTATGCTATGTCCTCCCGTCAGGATCAATAGAGTTCCCCAGAGGTGGTTACTGGTATGTTGAAAGTCTTCTCTATTGATGTGTATGCTTTGTTGGACCCCGGTGCCTCCTTATCTTTTGTAACCTCTTATGTTTCTTGCAAGTTTGAGATTCGTCCTGAATTGCTTTTAGAACCTTTTCATGTTTCTACTCCTGTTGGTGAGTCAGTCCTAGCTGAAATAATCTACCAAAAAAACCTGATCTCAATCCTTCACAGAGTCATTTTAGCGGATCTAGTAGAGTTGGAGATGACTGATTTTGATGTTATTCTTGGTATGGACTGGTTGTATGCATGTTATGCTTCTGTTGATTGCCGTACTCGGGTTATCAGTTTTAAGTTCCCTAATGAACCCGTTTTAGAATGGCAAGGTAGTCCCTCTTCCTCGAAAGGTCACTTCATATCCTATCTTAAGGCTAGGAAGATGATTTCTAAAGGCTACGTCTATTATATAGTTCAGGCTATGGACACGGAGTCTGAGACCCCACCCATTTAGTTTGTCCCTATTGTGAATGAATTCCAGAAGTGTTTCCCGAGGATTTTCCCGAAGTCCCTCCCGATCGGGAGATAGACTTTGGGATAGATCTTCTTCCGAATATAAATCCTATCTCTATACCTCCTTATAGAATGGCCCCCGTAGAACTTAAAGAGTTGAAGGATCAGTTGAAAGACTTGTTTGATAAGGTATTCATCAGGCCTAGTATTTCTCCTTGGGGTGCTCCAGTTTTATTTGTTTGAAATAAGGATGGTTCTCTTAGGATGTGCATTGATTACCGCCAATTGAACAAGGTCACAATCAAGAATAAGTATCCCATCCCTATGATTTATGACTTGTTTGATCAGCTTCAGGGTGCTAGTTTCTTCTCCAAGATCGACCTTAGGTCTGGTTATCATCAGCTTCAAGTTCGGGAGTGTGAGTCTTTAACAATGGGTTCCTTTCACCCTTGTGCACAAATCCCCCAATTCTTATTTTGATTTATGAAGTTATGAAATTAGGGTTTTTGATCAAAATTGGGGAAAGTTTATGAAATCAGTTTCTATGTCTAAATTCATGGCTTCTTATTGATTATGCATGATTTGTTCATAATTCCTTCATTGATTTTAAAAGCCCAAGCTTGAAAGTTGATTTCTAGCATGAACCCATGAAATTGCATGTTTTCAAGAGGAAGTTGGCATGATTAGATATCATTGCCTTTATGTATTTATGAAGTTGCATGCCTAATTCTTCAAGTATGATTTAGAAAGAAAAGCATGTTTTGAATTATGGCTTTGCTAAGGACTATGAACTATTTTATGAAAGTTTCATGATACCCAATGTGTTTTCATGTAATATGAATAAGATTTTGACTTAAGAGTATGCCCTTATAAGATTATCAGCTATATGTGCATATTTTGGGAGTAGTACTTAGCATCGAGTGGACGGGATGAGAGTACCCTTAGTCCCAAAAACTACGTTGCCAGTGTAGGTTATGATATGATATTATATGTGTCTTAAAGGCTTATGAGAGTGGATCCACGTCTTTATGTATGGTGTCCTTGCCTTAGCGGGGCATAGGACAGCTTAGCCAACTAGGGTTATATAGTTAGGTATGGTGACTTGTTCCTCGGCAACGTTCAAAGTCAGCTTTGCTAACTAGGGTTATATAGTTAGATTCCATGTAGCTCACATGGTCTCATGATGGTTATAAGAAACTTCCGTATGTATGTTTTCATATTTTCTAAGCTTTATGAACTATCTTATGAACTACTATTTCGAAGTTGGCTTTCGCCTCATGGCTTAGATTTTCATTACGATTTCTCTCTTGATACTCTACTATGCATGGATTATGTTTAAGCACCTTTTAAAGAATGTTTTACCATACCTTATGCATTGCTCACATACTTAGTACATTCCATAGTACTAACGCATATTGCGTTGTATACTTGATGATGCAAATTTAGGTGTTCCTTCACAGATACGTGGCTAGAGTTTCCCGGCCACTCTCAGTTTGCTTGGGTGAGTCCTCATAGTTCGAGGGCTAGACTTTACTCTAGTTTATGTTTCTTTACTTTTAGATTGTCGAGTTAGTTGGATTATTGTCCCATCAATTCTTTATGCTAGTCCTAGAGGCTTTTCAGACATAGATGTTGTTGGATGATCCTTGAGTTGTATTTCCTTCTATTGATTATCTATCTACGATTATGTTTCCTAATTTTGATTTCCTTATGATGCTTCCGCTATGTTTTCCTTATGTATGCTTGAGAATACTATGGCCAAGGGTCAACTTGGGATCCTTGTGGTTCCGAGTCCCATGCTATGTCTAGGGGGTAATCTAAGGGCATGACAGCAGGTCTAGTAGGTTATTTGTGAGCTATTGAGCTATCGATTGTATTCGAGCATACTATCATTATCATTAAAAGAGTTTTCTTCATTGATTTACTACTACAGAGCTTTGGGCCCAACTATCACCAGTTTTCTAAACCTTGTATGGCCCCGAGGGCATGTTTTCAGTTCTAAATGTCTATAAATGGATTTAAAATTAGTTTCATGCATTTTATTGTGATAAAAGAGATTATACAATGGTTTTCATATTGATTCTAGACTTGGCTAGGCCAGAGTGCAAGACATGATTTTTACTACTGATTTTGAGCTGATACTAGACTCGGCTGGGCCAGAGTGCTAGACATGATTTTAATTACTAATTTTAAGATGATACTAGACTCGGCTAGGCTGGAGTGCTAGGCATGATTTTATCGCTGATATTTGAGATGACACTATACTCGGCTGGGCCGAAGTGCTAAACATGGTTTTATTACTAGTTTTATCATGTTTGGTTTGTGTTCGTGGGGTTTTAGATCAATCTCGAGGGTCCATCCGAGCATTTGAACTTAGCTAAGTTTTGATGGTATAGCTGGTTCTAGTGTATCTGCTTTTGCGGTCTTTATGTCGCATTTGCGGATACCACTTTTGTGGTAGAGCTGCATATTTGCAGATATTCTCCACATTTGTGGAGGTACATCTAGTCAGGGACCTCCACTTTTGTGGAGTTCTTCACTTTTGCAACGTATGCATTTGCAGAGATTTTCCCGCTTTTGCAAAAGAATGGGTAAATAGTGACCTCCGTATTTGCAAAGAAAATCTCTGCTTTTGCGGAGATCACTGCCATTTAAACATTCCTCTTTCTTCTTCAAGTTTATTTAAAACTATTGTCCACTATTTCTCTTGAGCTCAAAGCTTCAATTTTTCTGTGGGAGTATCGTTAAGCATTGGGGTGATCATTTTCGTACCCGTGATCGATTTTCCATCATAAATTATAAGTTTTCCTCTCTTTAATTCTATAATTTCTTTAATTGATTCCTAAATTTATTCTTGAGTGTAGCGGCTGCTCTAGGCCCTTTCATTTAACTGAATTATGCTCATCTTTCGAGCATATGTTCTTGGTTGTGTCGGGAGCCTCGTGACAACTTTCATGTTTGGTTTTGGGTCGCGGGGCTAACGTGCCCTCTTTTGACCTGGATTTTGACCTAGCTAAATTTATATCATTATGGGTATCGTTCTCCTTGTTTTGATGAGTAGAGTTTGTTTTTGATAGTTTAATTGCTATTAGGGGTTTCTTAGAGTAGTTCAGGCCTGGGCGACAGCTTTCCAGCAACTATTCATCAGACGCCAGGTAGGTTACGACTTACCTACCTTAGACTTTGCTTATATTGAATATAATTGTACTATTTAGAATCTTTGGCTTGGGTTCACTAAGTTTACCCCACACCTTTCTCGCTTTCCTTTTGTCCGTTCTTATTTCCTACGTTTGCTTTAGTATTTGAGTTAGTTTTGTAGTATTACCCTTATGGCCCCGTGTGGGCTTTGTATATGCCTTTGGACCATAGATGGTGGGATAATCGGGTATATCCGTGAGTCCCAGACATAGATTTGCAATTATGAGTTGGTTATCTATGTTGTAGGGTAAATTGAGATTGTGCAGGACTGGTAGGTTTCTTGTGAGCTGTTGACCTATCGATTGTATTCGAGCATACTATCATTATCATGAAAAGAGTTTTCTACATTGGTTTACTACTATAGGGCTGTGGGCCTAACTATCACCAGTTTTCTAAACCTTGCATGGCCCCGAGGGCCTATTTTCAATTATAAATGTCTATAAATGGATTTAAAATTAGTTTCATGGATTTTCATTAGATAAAAGAGATTATGCAATGGTTTTCACACTGATTCTAGACTTGGCTAGGCCAAAGTGCTAGACATGATTTTTACTACTGATTTTGAGATGATACTAGACTTGGCTAGGCCAGAGTGCTAGACATGATTTTTACTACTGATTTTAAGCTGATACTAGACTCGGTTAGGCCGGAGTGCTAAGCATGATTTTATCACTAATTTTGAGATGACACTAAACTCGGCTAGATTAGAGTGCTAAACATAGTTTTATTACTAGTTTTATCATGTTTAGTTTGTGTCTGTGGGGTTTCGGATGAATCCTGAGGTTCCATCCGAGCATTTGAACTTAGCTAAGTTTTGTTGGTATAGCTGGTTCTAGTGTATCTTCTTTTGCGGTCCTTGTGTCGCATTTGCGGATACCACTTTTATAGTAGAGAACTATATTTGCGGACATTCCTTCACATTTATGGAGGTACGTCTGGTCGAGGACTTCCACTTTTGTGGAGTTCTATCACTTTTTCAACGTCTGCATTTGCAAAGATTTCTCTGCTTTTGCGGAAGAATGGGTAAATAGTGACCTCCGTATTTGCAAAGAAAATCTCTGCTTTTGCGGAGATCACTGCCATTTAAACATTCCTCTTTAATCTTCAAGTTCATTTTAAACCATCTTCAACCATTTCTTTAGAGCTCAAAGCTCTAATTTCTCTGTGGGATCATTGTTAAGCATTAGGGCGATCATTTTCGTACTCATGATCGATTTTCCATCATAAATTGTAAGTTTCCTCTTTTTAATTTTGTAATTTCTTTAATTGATTCCGAAATTTGTTCTTGGGTGTAGGGGCTTCTCTAGTCCTTTTCCCTTGCCCAAATTATGCTCATCTTTTGAGCATGTGTTCCTGGTTGTGTTGGGAGCCTCGTGCCAACTTTTATTTTCCTTTTTAGGTCGTAGGGCCCACGTGCCTACTTTTGACCCAGATTTTAACTGGGCTAAATTTTTAGCATATGGGTATCGTTAGCTTTGTTTAAATGAGTAAAGTTTGTTTTTGATTGTTTGATTGCTATTTGGGGCTTCTCAGAGCAGTTTAGGTTTTGGAGACGGCTTCCCAATAGCTTTTCATCGGACTCCTGGTAGGTTACGACTTACCTACCGAAGGCTTTGCTTATACAGAATATAATTGTACTATTTAGCATCTTTGTGTTGGGTTTACTAGATTGGTACCCCATACCTTGCCCACTAATCCTTTTGTCCATTATTATTTCCTACGTTTGCTTTAGTATTTGAGTTAGTTTTGTAGTATTTCCCTTGTGGCCCCGTGTGGCCTTTGTATATGCCTTTGGACCATAGATGGTGGGATAATCGGGAAATATTTGTGAATCTCAGACATGGATTTGCGATTATAAGCTGGTTATCTGTGCTGTAGGGCAGATTTAGCTTGTGCAGGTCCAGTAGGTTTTTTGTGAGCTGTTAAGCAATCGATTGTATTCGAGCATACTATTATTATCATGAAAAGAGTTTTCTGCATTGATTTACTACTACAGGGCTCTGGGCCCAACAATCACCAGTTTTCTAAACCTTGCATGACCCCGAGGGCCTGTTTTCAGTTATAAATGGCTATAAATGGATTTAAAATTAGTTTCATAGATTTTCTTGAGATAAAAGAGATTATGCAATGATTTTCACACTGATTCTAGACTTGGCTAGGTCAGAGTGCTAGACATGATTTTTACTACTGATTTTGAGATGATACTAGACTCGGCTGGGACGGAGTGCTAGACAAGATTTTAACTACTTATTTTAAGCTGATACTAGACTTGGCTAGGACAGAGTGCTAGGCATGATTTTATCACTGATTTTGAGATGACACTAGACTCGGCTGGGCCAGAGTGCTAAACATGGTTTTATTACTAGTTTTATCATGTTTTGTTTATGTCCGTGGGGTTTTGGATGAATCTCGAGGGTCCATCCGAGCATTTGAACTTAGCTAAGTTTTGTTGGTATAACTGATTCTAGTGTATCTGCTTTTGCGGTCTTTGTGTCGCATTTTTGGATACCACTTTTGCGGTACAGCACCATATTTGTGGACATTCCTCCACATTTGCGTAGGTACGTCTGGTCGCGGATCTCCACTTTTGTGGAGTTCTATCACTTTTGCGACGTCTGCATTTGCAGAGATTTCCCCGATTTTGCAGAGGAATGGGTAAATAGTGGCCTCCATATTTGCAAAGAAAATCTCTGCTTTTGCGGAGATCACTGTCATTTAAACATTCCTCTTTCATCTTCAAGTTTATTTAAAACTATTTTCCACCATTTCTCTTGATCTCAAAGCTCCAATTTCTCGGTGGGATCATTGTTAAGCATTGGGGTGATCATTTTCGTACCCGTAATCGATTTTCCATCATAAATTATAAGGTTTCCTCTCTTTAATTCTGTCAATTCTTCCATTGATTCCTAAATTTGTTCTTGAGTGTAGCGGCTACTCTAGGACCTTTCCTTTAACTGAATTATGCTCATCTTTCAAGCATGTGTTCTTGGTTGTGTCGGGAGCCTCGTGACAACTTTTATTTTTGGTTTTGGGTCGCGGGGCTAATGTGCCAGCTTTTAACCTAGATTTTGACCTAGATAAATTTCTAGTATTATGGGTATCATTTTCTTTGTTTTGACGAGTACAGTTTGTTTTTGATAGTTTGATTGCTATTCGGAGCTTCTTAGAGTAGTTCAGGATTGGATGACAGCTTTCTAGCAGCTATTCATGGGATGCCAGGTAGTTTACGGCTTAACTACCTTAGACTTTGCTTATATTGAATATAATTGTACTATTTAGAATCTTTGGGTTGGGTTCACTAATTTGGTACCCCAGACCTTGCCCGCTTTCCTTCTTTCCGTTCTTATTTCCTACGTTTGCTTTAGTATTTGAGTTAGTTTTGTAGTATTACCCTTCTGGCCCCGTGTGGGCTTTGTATATGCCTTTGGACCATAGATGGTGGGATAATCGGGTATATCCGTGAGTCCCGGATATGGATTTGCAATTATGAGCTGGTTATCTATATTGTAGGGCAGATTGAGATTGTGCAGCACTGGTAGGTTGCTTGTGAGCTGTTGAGATATCGATTGTATTCGAGCATACTATCATTATCATGAAAAGCATTTTCTGCATTGGTTTACTACTACAGGGCTGTAGGCCCAACTATCACCAGTTTTCTAATCCTTGCATGGCCCGAGGGCCTGTTTTCAGTTATAAATGGCTATAAATGGATTTAAAATTAGTTTCATGGATTTTCATTGGATAAAAGAGATTATGCAATGGTTTTCACACTGATTCTAAACTTGGCTATGCCAGAGTGCTAGACATGATTTTTATTACTGATTTTGAGCTGATACTAGACTTGGCTGGGCCAGAGTGCTAGACATGATTTTTAATACTGATTTTAAGATGATACTAAACTCGGCTAGGCATGATTTTATCACTGATTTTTGAGATGACACTATACTCAGCTGGGCCGGAATTCTAAACATGGTTTTATTACTAGTTTTATCATGTTTGGTTTGTGTCCGTGGGGTTTCAGATCAATCTCGAGGGTCCATCCGAGCATTTGAACTTAGCTAAGTTTTGTTGGTATAGCTGGTTCTAGTGTATCTTCTTTTGCGGTCTTTGTGTCGCATTTGCGGATACCACTTTTGTGGTAGAGCACCATATTTGCAGATATTCTCCATATTTGTGGAGGTACATCTGGTCGCGGACCTCCACTTTTGTGGAGTTCTATCACTTTTACGACGTCTGTATTTGCAGAGATTTTCCCACTTTTGCGAAGGAACGGGTAAATAGTGACCTCCGTATTTGCAAAGAAAATCTCCGCTTTTGCGGAGATCAGTGCCATTTTAACATTCCTTTTTCTTCTTCAAGTTTATTTAAAACTATTTTCCACTATTTCTCTTGAGCTCAAAGCTCCAATTTCCCTGTGGGATCATCGTTAAGCATTGGGGTGATCATTTTCGTACCCGTGATTGATTTTCCAAGATAAATTATAAGTTTTCCTCTCTTTAATTCTATAATTTCTTTAATTGATTCCTAAATTTATTCTTGAGTGTAGCGGCTACTCTAAGCCCTTTCCTTTAACTGAATTATGCTCATCTTTCAAGCATGTGTTCTTGGTTGTGTCGGGAGCCTCGTGACAACTTTCATTTTTGGTTTTGGGTCGCGGGGCCAACGTGCCCGCTTTTGACCTGGATTTTGACCTAACCAAATTTCTAGCATTATGGGTATCGTTCTCTTTGTTTTGATGAGTAGAGTTTGTTTTTGATAGTTTGATTGCTATTCGAGAATTGTTAGAGTAGTTCAGGCTTGGGCGACAGCTTCCCAATAGCTATTCATCGGACGCCAGGTAGGTTACGGCTTACCTACCTTAGAATTTGCTTATATTGAATATAATTGTACTATTTAGACTCTTTGGGTTGGGTTTACTAAGTTGGTACCCCAGACCTTGCCCGCTTTCCTTCTGTCCGTTTTGATTTTCTATGTTTGCTTTAGTATTGTAGTATTACCCTTCTGGCCCCGTGTGGGCTTTGTATATGCCTTTGGACCATAGATGGTGGGATAATTGGGTATATCCATGAGTCCCGGACATGGATTTGCAATTGTGAGCTGGCTATCTATGCTGTAGGGCTTGTGAGCTGTTGAGGTATTGATTGTATTCGAGCATACTATCATTATCATGAAAAGAGTTTCTGCATTGGTTTACTACTACAAGCCTGCAAGCCTAACTATCACCAGTTTTCTAAATCTTGCATGGCCCCGGGGGCCCATTTTTAGTTATAAATGGTTATAAATGGATTTAAAATTGGTTTTATGGATTTTCTTGAGATAAAAGAGATTATGCGATGGTTTTCACAGTAATTCTAGACTCCGCTGGGCCAGAGTGCTAGACATGATTTTTACTACTGATTTTTGAGCTGATACTAGACTCGGCTGGGTCAGAGTGCTAGACATGATTTTTACTACTGATTTTGAGTTGATAGACTCTGGGCACTCATATTGAGTTATTTAGAGTTATATGTGGTATCGGAGACCTCAATGGACCTTGCTGATCTGGACTAGGGGCTACAGGTCGACAATGCCGGAGGAGAGGTATATGAGGGAGTAGAGGTATACGAGGGAAGCCTTCCATGGGTCCTACATACTGGGCCTACGAGCACTGGGGGAGGTGCATACGGTATAACTGGAACTTCATATCATATAATACATTATTTCCATGGTTCCACCCTTGTTTTCTATTTGCTGATTGTACGCTCCGATAGTATGGGATGCTGGAGGGTTTGGTTTCACTTGCATGTATGGGAGCTCATTGGAATTATAGGTAGATTAGTTTACTTAAACCTGTTATAGCTACCTACTGGCTTAATTATGATCAGCCTTACTAATGAATGCTCAAATCGTGCTTTACAATTAGGAGGCCACGACGATCGTGCAACAAAACAAAATTTATAAACCCAACGGATGTAGGGGTCGTACCGAAGGGACTTGACTTAGCCAACTAGAGATTGTATGAGTTGATTTCAAGGCGAGAGTAATTGCTTAAACAAAAAGTAAAAGGCTGGGCGGAATTGGGAAAGTTGTCACTACTAACACAATTCAACAAAAAACAATAAAGCTAAAGATGGGTGTACTAAGTGATTTAGAAGACTAGGGATGCATATCCGATGGGGCATTAGCTATAGGATGGGGTAATCATTAATTCACTTCTACTTTCACCTATTGACATGAATAGCATTGGTCATAGGTGTGAAATTCTATCTCTCGATCAACATCCACATCTCTGATGCTTTCGGTTAGAACATCATCAGTGTGATAAACAATCAACCAACATCAGCTTGGGGAGGTCATCCTATTTCTAGCTCGGACCCTTAAATGGGAGATTCATGCGATTAGAGTTATTTCTAGCTTCCAATCTAGATGGATTCCCAAGTACCCACTAGCAATTTCACATCCACAACTATTAAATTTTCTCCCGAGCAATCACATAGCTAAGTAATGTAAATTAATGTTTCCAACCACAAATTTTAGGATTAAAACTTGGTGAAATTACTAGACCCATGTAAAATAGGCAACTGTAAAGGTGAATTAATAACACCCACACACATTAGCTAAGCACCTATCATCAATACACCCCTAGACAAGAGAATTTAACCACTCATAGTAGGAGAAGAAGAGATACCATCTGGGTAAGTTAAATTCCCATTCTTTATAGCTGAATCTCAAGTTCTAGAATCAAATTAGGCACACAAATTGTTAACCAAGAGATTTGGATTGAAAACCCTCTCTTAATGGAGGTGGAAAGTTGTTTACAAAGCAAAAACTATTCTCTTAGAATCAGGTCTAAAGTATTCTATATACAAATTGAGCCTAAAATGGCCTTTTATATGTTCCCAAGTTGTCACACAAAATTAGGACAAGTTTTCCCTTCGGGAGGTGTGCGACGTGACATGCGCGTTGCATATCTGCTTCAACTCGACCAGTTACTTTAGCTGAAATTGTGGGCTTCGTGCGAAGGTGGTACGTTTCACACCACGATATATGTGCGTCGCACAACGACCGCACTCCTTAGTAGAATCTTCAACAACTTTAGCAGCTTTATGCGGAGGAGGTGCGAACCGCACCTCAGCTAATGCGTGTCGCACAACCACCACATCTTGGTTTAGATTCTTCAGCTTTTCTCAACTCTTCACACTTAGCTCCTTTTTGGCTATTTTTGGGTCCATATCCTTGTTCTTCATCTTCTATCAAAAATACCTGCATAGACAACAATAAAGGCCATAAGAACCTCTAAATCGATTCAAAATTTAGCGATAATTCATGGATATAGGCTCAATAAGTTGGTAGATTACCGACTTATCAAACCCCCAAACTTGAACTATTGCTTGTCCTCAAGCAAGATACTCACAAGGCAAGGAATGAATTATGTTAAGGTTCAATCAAGGCACAAAAGACTAATCTTCACTAAAAATTTAAGAAAAAGAAACAAACAAAACACTCAAACAAAGGACTAAACTATTATGCTCATCTCAATTTGAACCACCACAAACTCAAGGTAATTGGTCATTTCAAAAACCTTTTCCAAAAGGACATCATTTCTCATTTAAAACCAAGGGAATTTGCCATTCAAAACAACACATTTTAGCTTCTTAAGTCATTGGCATGGACCGTCAAGGTTTTCCTTGAGATTTGCCACACAACTTGTCTCATTCATTTCCCTCAATTGAAATAGAGACTCTATGATTCAATTCGAGTGCATTTTGCCACCCACCACAAGAGAGAATCCCACTCACAATCATTCAATTCTCAAAACACAGGATTATAAGAGAACCAAAAAGACTCTCACTCTCTCAAGGAAGTTCAAGTGCACACGTGTCAAACCATAGGCTTGCCCTTCATATAAATTGACACTAATGTAGAGTAGCCAACTCGGAATCACCAAGGACTTGCAGGATACGATGTTGGCTAAGGCTAAGCTGAGGATATCATTTGGTTCAAGTGATTACACCTCCCTAATACTCTTTGTTCTCATTTCGAACATCGCTCACATTTTCCATTTCAACTTCACCTTATTCCTCCCTCGCACAACCCAAGATTTCTCCTTTTTAACTCATGATCATTCACACCTTATATCACCTTCACTTGGTAGCACCAATTTTTTCTTTTCAATTTGCTCATTGGATTGATATTTTGGAGCAATTTGAAATTTGAAATTAAGGTGCTACCTTGCACTTGAAGTGCACTTCCTTTCTTCTTCTCATTTAATCATATGCACCCCCAAACTTAGGAATTTGCCTATGTTGTCTTTTGTTCCCCCCCCCCCCCCAAACTTAGGCTTTTAGCCTACATTTCATTTTCAAGCAATTAGGAAGGATGGGTGCCAAGATAGAGGTTCCAAAAAGGTCAAGGTATTGACAAGGTGCCGAAGAACGGTCAAAAGCTCAAAGGGGTTCACTAGGATTTGATGTCATTGGGAAGTCATTTGGGTGAAGTGGCTTATCAAAAAGTGCCTAAGGTCATCTTCCAAGCTTGGTTACACCTATAATTTCACCTTGAGTCACATTCGGGGCAAGTTCTAGATGATACTTATGCACAAGAATCAAGGTACAGCCTCACCACACAAGGCATCATTCCACAAGACTTCATTCATTAGTCCCACAATCAATTGGGGCAAATGATTTTTGACAAGCTATTCCGAGTTCATTACACACTCGTTTGTAAGTTAATCAAGCCAAAGCGAGAGTGTGCAAGTCATGACAAGAGAATATTTTTCCTCAAAAATTCATTTCCCTTCTTCCTTTCATTTTCAACAAGAATTTGCCATAAAAAATAATTCGATGGGCCCATTTCGAGACAAGCACTTACAGACTCAATTCTAAACTAAAACTTCACATTTTCCCTTAAAAAGTCACCTCTCAATCTATTATAGGGAAACATCAACCCGGTTTGACATACAAAAAACAAAAGAAAAGAAAAAGAAAATAATTAAAACTTTTTCTCCTTGGAAAAGAACCACAGTATTAAGAAAACCCTCAGATTTTGTATCTACGCTACTATGAACAAGGTGATGCAAGCAACCCCCAACCGAAACCAAACATTGTCCCTAATGATATAAGTGAGAAGAGGTAGTAAACTCCCTGAACTGAGGTGCGAGATGCACTACTGGTGCGACCACTGTGCGACACCACACAAAAAATGCATGATGGTGAGGATTTTTTGGGGAAACTGTCAGTTTTCTGGAATGAAGTGCAAAATGAGTGTGCAACATGAACAACTGCTCATGCGATCGCACACCAATCGCACAGGGTATGGCCTGATTTGCTAGCTATTCTGTTAGGTTCATGCGATCTGATGTGTGATTCGCACTCTCAGAGGTGCGATCACATGGAGCCTCGCATTATATGACTATTTCTCCCCATCTTTTAGCTTTAATCCCAACTACAAGGCTAACAAAGACAACATACAAAATAAAACCAGAAAGTAAGAAAAAAATACAGAAGGAAAAAAAGCTTGGGTTGCCTCTTAAGAAGCGCTTGGTTTAACGTCACGGCTCGACGAAGGTACCTCCCAATCAAGGTTGGTCCAAGAAAATGTCCTCTACACATGAAACTTCACCCGAAATTCCCAAATACTTCTTCACTGGCTGCCCATTGATCTTAAAAGCCAAGCCATCCTCATTTGCCAATTCTATAACTCCATTGGCGAAAACTTGAAGCACTTTGAAAGGACCTGACCATTTGGATCTTAGCTTGCCCTAAAAGAGCTGAATCCTCGAGTTGAACAAGAGTGCCCAATCTTCCGGGTGGAACTCTCATCTTAAGATTTGTTGATCATGATATTGCTTCATCCATGTTTTGTAGATAGAGGCACTTTTGTAAGCTCGCATCTGGAATTCATCTATTTCATTGAGGTCTTCCACTCTAGTACGAGCGGTTCTCTCCCAATCCAAGTTTAGCTTCTTCAAGGCCCACAAAACTTTGTGTTCTAATTTGATCGGGAGATGACAAGTGATACTAGCATGGATAGCATGGTTGACACGAGCATGGATGGTATAGATGACACGTACGATGTTCATGCAAAGGAAAGCATACAATGTGTGGGTGGTCCATTAAAGTCAGGTGGAAGGAGGAATTCAAGAATTCCCAAAAGAAGGCAACCAAACAAGGCCCTTACTTCATTAAGGGCAAAACTGTAATAGCTAGTGTCTTCTTATTTTCTAGTATAAGTAGTAGCTTTTCTTCATTTTGGAAGACATGTTTTTGCATATTGAAGATTGATACTCTAAACTTGTAGTTGCTAGTGTAAGACTTAGTGTAATTCCCTTAAGGGATTAGTGAGTGATTAGGGTGACTCTCTTGATTGTTAGTTTAACTTCTTTACTTAATTAATCGAAGGTCTCCCACTTGTGGATTTCATTTAGGTTTCCTTGATTAGTTGAGTTGAATTAGTATCTAGTTGTTGGAATCGATTGAGAGGTGAGGGTTTTAGCCCCTTGTTGCCCATAATTTCAATTCCTAGTTATTAATTCTCATATTTTTTCCTTCGTTTCTTCTTGTTTGTTGTTTTTCCGTTATCATTTGGTATCAGAGCTCGGTTTAGATTTGTTTCCACAAATCTAAGTCTTGGGAATTTGATATCTTCAAAATCCAAAAAAAAAAAAAATCCAAAAATTTTTCTTGTTTGATTTCTTGTTTTTGACACTAGATCCTTGTTCCCTAGTATTTTTTGAGTCTAAATTTCAAATTTCGTGCGATTTGGAGTTGTAGAAGTGGAGTTGCCATTAAAGTGTTTTGAGCTTTTAAAGCTTTACAAACTTTGAAAGTGGGTCTATTGATTAAGGAGGAATTGGAACTTAAAAATCATTGTGGTTTGTTCCCTACGTTAAGGGGAAGCTAATCCTAAAATTTGAGCCAATTCCGAGCTCATTTGAAGGTATTGGTGTTTAGTGTGTGTTCTTGGTGTTCTATGTATTTTTGATATTCATCAAGAACATCTTGAAGAAGAAGAAGCCAAAAGATACGTTTGATCCAACTTTTCCAAGTCAAAGTGGTCAAAGATGTTTGTTGGGTCCACAAGTGGAATTTAAAAAAAATAATAATAAATAAATAAATAAATAAATTCCATGCCCAGTCTCACCCAGGCGCGTGAGACCAACTTCAGAGGGCTTTTTCTGCAGGTTTTCATACTTAGTTTTTTTTAGGGGTCTCAAATTTAGGGACTCCAAAATTTTTATAAGTGTTGGAACTTTTAAGACCCCAAAATTTTTCTAAGTGTTGGAACTTTTAAAACCCCAATTTTTTTCTAAGTGTTGGAACTTCAAACTTCTTCTTCTACACTCATTTTTCTTAGATTTCTCAACTATTTAACAACTAATTAACATCTTTAATTACTTGTTAACAAGTTTTTAAACATCAAATCATCTCTTTGATTCTCCAAATTAAGCAACAACAAGTAGTTTCTCCTACTTTTGTTACTTAATTCTTGAGTCCGAATTCTGTCGTGCTTCTTCCTTCTTCTTTTCTTGTTTTGTTTCGTTGATTAATTTCTTGATTCAAGTCCGTTTAGAGTCTTTCAAGTCGTCCTTCTTTCAAGAGTCACAAGAATCTACTCCTCCACAAAGGATAGGTGACCTTGAGTTGATTGAGTGGAGCTAGTTCACTACCAATTTTGAGACGACGCCATAGAAGATGAGTTGAGAGTTTACATACGAGTGATGTGAGGCTTTTTTCTAGTCATATTGTTTGTTGAGTTTTTGTAGGTACAATGTCTAATCATTTTCCTTATAACCATGGAGGAAGGAGCTTGGTGAACAACATGGGGACGAATTTCAATGTGTCAAGGAGGGTGACCAATATGAATGAAAGGGTGGTTGAAACAAATGGGAGGTTTGGAGGTATAGAGGAAAGGGTAAAAAGGATGGATAGTATGAATGAAAGGAGGTTCCTTATGACAAGTCAAAGTGAAGAACAAGAAGGACCTCGGGTCAAGAATTCAACCTATACTACCCCCAACCAAATTGGAACCAAACCTACCCTCAAACTACATTCCGAATAAACCCAAGTTAAGATAGGCAAGTCACCCCACATCCAAATACACAACCATATCATCCACCACAAAGGAGTCCTTTTGTGGAAAACCAAGATAGAAGCCAAGCACCTCCACAAAATATATCACATGCATCCCTGCATGTACCTTATGTTCCAACCCAACAACACTACCCACAAGTACCCTACCAAGATATCTATTATCAAAACCCTCTTTATGATGAAATGTGTAAAGAGGTTAGCCCGAATGAATGGTGGGAAAGACCCGAAGGCTTTGGTATGAACCAAGGCATCATGAGATGTCAAGGAAAATGGGATAGTGGAGATAGGTATAGGAATGAAGGAGGAAGGTGTGAAGATCGAAGTGATCGATATGGTGGTCAAGGTGTGCCAAATCATGGGATGGGTGACAACATGGCGAGTCTTCCAATGTTCCAAGATGGTAGTCAAGCTATTCAAGCTAACTACAGCACAAAAGGGGAAGACCAAGCCTATGGAGGTAATCATGATATACCTCAATCTTCTTCTCCTTCTATCATTCGATGTTATAAGTGTCAAGGTGAAGGACATATTGCTAGAAATTGTCCACAAAAGAGGTCCAATGTTATCTTGTGTGATGAACCTTGTGCTAAAAATGTGATAGAGTATGAGGTTGGGAATGGTTGTGATGAACCTAAGGTTAGGCATGATGAAGCAACCTCAAATGTTGTTGATGAGAAATTAGAGAAGGATTTGAACTCTTCTTGTGATCTAAAGAGAATCATGGGGGATCTTTCTAAAGAGGAACTTGATCAAAGTGTGAACCTATTTCATGCAAGGTTCAAGATGATGGATTGGGTATGTTTCTTGGTCATTGATGGTAGGAGTAGTACTAATGTGGTGAGTTGCACTATGGTTGATAGAATGAAGCTTCCTACACAAAGACACCCCAAGCCATACACACTTCAATTTCTCATTGAGAATTATGAAGTAGAGGTAACCAAACAAGTGGTCGTGAATTTTAGCATTGGCAAGTATCGAGATGAGGTGTTATGTGATGTTTTGCCCATTCAATCTTGTCATATGTTATTTGGTAGACCTTGGCTAGCCGGTAGGGATGTTCGATATCAAGTGGAGTCCAATAAATACTCATTTGTATTTGGAGGACGAAGGCACATTCTTGTAGCTTTAACACCCTATCAAGTGAGTGAGGACTACAAGATAATAAGGGAGCTTCAGAAAGTACTTAAGAGAGAGGAACTTAAAAAGGAGAAGAAAGAATTGGCTCAAGAAGAAACGTTGTATGAGATTGATGAGCCAAGAAGTGACTTAAAAGAGGTGCACAAGGAGCACTTAATTTTGGGACTTGCCAATACCAATCCCCTGTTACCTACTAACCATGGTGCTAGCATTTTGCCTAGTACCATCCCTTCTCTTTTGCAGGTTCATGGACAAATATTTCTAAAGGAGGATCCGAACAAAGTCCCTCATGAACAAAGGGTTGAAGGCCTAATAATAGAGCTACCTAGAAAGTCAACTCTTAAGAAGAAACACAAAGACCAAGTCTATGGGTCCAAAATGATGCATTGGAGGGAAAGCTTTGGGAAACCAAGTGTGGTGCACAAGAATGCAGACTCAAAAGCCCGTCTTCAAGGTATGTACCCTTCCCCTCTTATTCCAAGCAATCCTTGGAGTCATGATGACACTTTTCCTATGGTAGGTAGGTTTTGGAAATTGTATGACCTCATACCCTACCATGAGAGTGATGATATAGCTCCAATGTATTCATGGTTGGTTTTGGATATGCTTAAGTTATGTGTGTTTCATGTTTTGAATGCCAACCATAGTTATTGTTTGGGAAAGAATCCATGGTGCATTCGTGATGCCCGATTTATGTATTCTACTCCTTGTCACACTTATGTGGTTAGACAAGTTGAGGTGTTAGGATGGATTCTTAAAAGCATGACTCCATTTGTTTATCCATTCTTTGTGGGAGTTTGTTTGAGGAATAATAATGAAGTGTACTTGAAATGCTTAATCTCGTCCTCTTATGTTCCAAATTGTGAATGCCATCTTGTTAACATTCTTTTCTTAAAGTGTGTATTTGCAATTGAGAACCCTCGAGTGGATGCTAAGTTGCTTATTTATTTTTGGGAGAGTCCATGGATATTGAAAGCTCCTTGTCACCTTCATAGGGTTGGACAAGTTGAAGTTTCAAATGGAACTTTTGGAAGCATGTTTGGTTCTATGATAGGAGGGACCCCAACTCCTTGGGAGTATTATTTGGCATGGAGTGATTTGACTCCTAATAAATCCCTCGACTATTCTAGTAGCATGGCTTTGTTGGTGCACTTTCTTCCTTTGGGAAGTTCTCTTATAGAGAGGATTGTTTTGTGCTTAAAATGTCTCTTCTTATCTATCAGTGTCCTTATCTTTTGGCATGCCCTAGATGAGAATAGTGAGCTTAACACCTTTCTCTACTACATTTTTGCTTATGATGATACCCGGAGTGGTGTGAGATTTATTTTGTATGGAGGTAAAGATATGTGGGTCTTTTACTTTTTTGACCCGAATGAACCCTTATGGGTGATTGCACCACTTTTGGTGTGGCCTACTTGTGAGATAATGAAACAATTGTGTCTTATGGCTCCAAAGTTAGATATGATACTTGATGCCACAAAGACCTTTGTGATTGCCTTGTCTCTTGATGTTTATCATAACCAAAACCTTTGCACCTTGTATGATGAGTTGCTTTTATTGGAAGAAAAGGATATTTGGTTATATCTCAAATTTGTGCCTCCTTGGCATGGTGATATTGTTGCTAACCCTTGTACTAACCCTCATGCTTTGAGGATGTTTTGGTTGTTGTCCTTCTCATGTGTCTTTAAGGTTTGGATTCGAGGACGAATCATTTTCAAGAAGGGGAGGATGATACTAGCATGGATAGCATGGTTGACACGAGCATGGATGGTATAGATGACACGTACGATGTTCATGCAAAGGAAAGCATACAATGTGTGGGTGGTCCATTAAAGTCAGGTGGAAGGAGGAATTCAAGAATTCCCAAAAGAAGGCAACCAAACAAGGCCCTTACTTCATTAAGGGAAAAACTGTAATAACTAGTGTCTTCTTATTCCCTAGTATAAGTAGTAGCTTTTCTTCATTTTGGAAGACAGGTTTTTGCATATTGAAGATTGATACTCTAAACTTGTAGTTGCTAGTGTAAGACTTAGTGTAATTCCCTTAAGGGATTAGTGAGTGATTAGGGTGACTCTCTTGATTGTTAGTTTAACTTCTTTACTTAATTAATCGAAGGTCTCCCACTTGTGGATTTCATTTAGGTTTCCTTGATTAGTTGAGTTGAATTAGTATCTAGTTGTTGGAATCAATTGGGAGGTGAGGGTTTTAGCCCCTTGTTGCCCATAATTTCAATTCCTAGTTATTAATTCTCATATCTTTTCCTTCGTTTCTTCTTGTTTGTTGTATTTCCGTTATCATAAGCCTTTCCAAAGACCAATTGATAGGGGGAAATTCCAATTGGGGTCTTGTAGGCTGTCCTATATGCACATAAATCATCATTTAACTTGCGGGACCAATCCGATTGGTGAACATTTACCGACTTTGAAAGGATGGACTTAATCTCCTGATTGGACACCTCAACTTGCCCGCTCGTTTGTGGATGGTAAGGAGTGGCCACTTTGTGTTTGACACCATATTTTCAAGTAATGCACTGAACAACTTGTTGCAAAAGTTCAATCCGCCATCGCTAATGATGGAACGAGGCATGCCAAACCTTGTAAAGATGTGCTTCTTGAGAAAAGAAGTCACACTTCTCCCCTCATTATTTGGTAAAGCCACCGCTTGGACCCACTTGTACATGTAGTCCACAACTACTAGAATATAAGTATTCCCATGTGAGCTCGTGAAAGGTCCAATCAAATCGACACCTCATACATCAAACAATTCTACCTCCAGGATGGGCGTTAGTGGAAGTTCGTGTTGCTGAGATATGCCTCCTCTGTGTTGACACTTGTCACACTTCTTTACCAAATCATGAGCATCTTGGAATAACATGGGCCAATAGAACCCGCTTTGCAATACTTTAGAGGTCGTGGGCATACCCCCATGGTGTCCTCCAACAGGGAATGAATGGAATACTTTAAGAAGGGGTAACATTTAAATTTCTGGAACACACCTCCTTATCATCCCATCGGCACAAATCAGGAACAAGTAGGGCTCATCCCAAAAATATTTCCGAACATCATGTAGGAATTTCTATTTATGATTAGAGTTCAATCCCTCCGGGAGTAGATCACTTGCCAAGTAATTAGCAAAATCAGCAAACCAAGGTGTCAAGTCATGAGATGCAGCCAAAATTCGCTCATCCGGGAATGAGTCATTAATTTCAAGCTCTCCCACCAGCCTTCCTTCTTCTTCCAAAAAGGATAGATGGTCAGCCACCTGATTCTCACACCCTCTTCGATCCTTCACTTCAAAATCAAACTCTTGAAGAAGTAACACCCACCAGATTAATCTTGGTTTGGCCACTTTTTTAGTCATCAAGTAACTTATAGCAGCGTGATCAATGTGCACCACCACTTTAGTGCCTAAGAGATATGCCCAAAATTTCTCAAAAGCAAACACGACAGCCAACAATTCCTGTTTCGTAATCGTGTAATTTGTTTGAGCTGCATTTAAAGTTTTGCTCGCATAATAGATCAGGTGAAAAAGATTCTCTTTTTGCTGACCAAGAACTTCCCCTAAAGCTATGCCACTGGCATCACACATAAGCTCAAAAGTCTTTGACCAATCCGGGGCAATGATAATCGGAGTGGAGGTGAGCTTCTCTTTCAAGGTGAGGAACGCCGTCATGCATTTATCATCAAAGTCAAATTTTTCCTCTATTTCTAAAAGCTTACACAGAGGGTGAGCCACCTTTGAGAAGTCCTTGATGAATCGCTGATAGAATCCATCATGCCCGACAAAAATCTGGATGCCTTTTACAGTTTTTGGAGGAGGTAGTTTTGAAATAACTTCAATCTTTGCTTGATCAACCTCAAGCCCTTTTTCAGAGATCTTGTGGCCCAAAACTATTCCTTTTTTTACCATGAAGTGATACTTTTCCCAATTTAACACCAAATTCGTTTCCTCACACCTTTTAAGGACCTCCTCTAGATGCTCCAGACAATCATTAAACTCATCTCCCATCACCGAAAAGTCATCCATGAAGATCTCCATTGTATCCTCCACCATATCTGAGAATATCGACATCATACATCTTTGGAAGATCGCTGGAGCGTTGCAAAGTCCAAAAGGCATTCTTTTGAATGCAAAGGTGCCATACGGGCATGTGAAAGTGGTCTTTTCCTGGTCCTCTAGGGCAATTGAAATTTGGTTGTACCCGGAATAGCCATCTAGTAAGAAATAGAATGCCTATTCCGTTTGGCACCCTCTCAGAAAGTGGTCTTTTTCTGTCCAAGAATTCAACTTTCTATAGTCCATGCACCCTATCCAACAGGTCACGGGTCTTAGGGCAATCATCTCATCTTTCTCATTTGGCACCACTGTAATTCCTCCCTTTTTTGGAACACATTGCACAGGGCTAACCCAAGTGCTATCCGATATAGGAAAGACTACCCCTACATCCAACCATTTGATGATTTCTTTCTTCACCACCTCTTCCATAAGTGGGTTTAATCTTCGTTGGTGCTCCATCAAAGGGATACTTTCCTCTTGGAGGTTTATTTTATGGGTGCATATTCCTGGAGGTATACCTTTGATATCTATAATGGATTACCCTATAGTGCCGCTATGCTTCTTCAATACGTTAAGCAAAGCTTTCACTTGCTTGTCTCTTAGCTTGTTGGAAATAATGATCGGCAAGGTCTCGTTAGCACCCAAGTATGCATACTTCAAATAGGAGGGCAATGGTTGGAGCTCCAAGTTGGGAGGTTCAATGATAGAGGGTTTAGATGGTGGAGTTTCCCTGTTCTTTAGGTCGAGATCAAGTTTCTTTGAGGGATGAGAGTAGGATCCCATGCCCACCAATGCACAACAAACTTCGTCGAATTCCTCTGTACCCTTACCATTATGATTCAATAGTACCGCTTCTAAGACTGCATAAAAAAAATCCCTCTCTCATGTACAAATTGACACTTTCTTTGATTGTTTCAATTGTGAAAGCCATTTGAAGATCACTTGGTTGCCTCATAGATCTACTCACGTCGAAAGTGGCTTCCTCATCATTCAATGCAAACTTTAATTCCCCCGAGTTCATTTTACTCAAGGTGTGCCCCATTTTTAGGATAGGATACCCCAAGATGATGGGTATCTCAAAGCTCCCCTTACAATCGAGGAGCCCCACTTTGATTAAAATGTCACAATCGATTCCAACTGGGTGTCTCGTTGATTGATATGTCATGCCAAACTTCAAACATGTGCTAGTGGGCTGCCCCAATTCCATGCATTTGAAAGTGGCTAACGACATCAAGTTGACGAGTTTTCATCACAAACTAGTCTAGCAGACTTGTGAACTCCCTTTGAATCGCAAACCGTGTGCACACATGGCATCACCATATCATTGGAGAAATTCCCCACAAGAATCTCACTACTAAATGGAGTTAGCTGAACTATCCCCACCTCTTCTAAATTGTAAGTAGTGCATAACTCTTTCACGAATGTGGCATACTCGAGCATTTTGTTAGAAGTGGAACTCGCCGGCGTTTATGGTGATTCTCTTCCATGAAGACTCGAAATCTTTCGGACTTCATCCATTCTTTCTTGTAAAAGTTATTGAGGGAATGGAGGCAGACAAGGAGGGAATGGTTTAAGAGCTTTAGTCTTCTTGCTCTCATGTTGAACAACCTTGGGTACACCATATCCACAAATTTGCTTTTTCTGAGGCTTGCTTATCGTTGGCATTTCATCATCCTCTTGGTCTAGAGAGCTTTTAGCACCACTACTCCTCTCTTCATCCTTGGATTGCCTAGATTTGAATTGGGAATTGAGCCAACACATTCTCTCTTCAAGACGTTCAATGGCCACAGAATGAGACTGAACGGTTTGGGCAAGACTTCCAAGGTTATGGCTCAACTCCGCAATGACTCCATAGGTTGCCCTTACTTTTTCTAGCACATGTTCAAGCATACTCTCCATTCTAGAGTCTTCATATGGTTCATTCCGACATTAATTCCCATGAACGCACCTGTCCACACTGTAAGGGCTATCATGGAAACCCACCTCGTGGTCAGCAGTGGACACTTCATCACTACCTTCATTCAAACTCACACCATATTCTACAATCTTCATACCCCCAATGGCACCAATGGTGTTAATTGTTTCTAGCCTCTCGTTAGAGACACTCTTTACCATGAATTCAAGGAGAGTGGAAGTGATTGATAACTCTCTAGCTCTTCAAGCTTCATCTTTTAACCAATACTCCATCTCTTTAGCAAAGGTAGCACCCATTGCTCCCTCGGCCCCAAAAAATCCAACTCAAGGTCTAGCAAAGTATCAAGGTCAAGAGCGAGTGGGCTGAGTGAAAAGTACCGGCCTTTATACTAGAATGATGTGTGCCTACAAGTCCACCACAAACAACAAAGAAAAGTAAAAGAAACAAGTACTCTCAAGTTGACCTCAAAACAACAATCAAAAATAGCTAACACTCAAGTCCCCAACAACGGTGCCATTTTTGATGAACGCTCAAATCGTGCTCTCTAATTAGGAGGCAACGATGATCGTGCAGCAAAATAAAATTTATAAACCCAATGGATGTCAGGGTCCTACACAAGGGACTTGACTTAACCAACTAGAGATTGTATGAGTTGATTTCAAGGCGAGAATAATTGCTTAAACAAAAAGTAAAATGCTGGGGGGAATTGAGAAAGTTGTCACTACTAACACAAATCAACAAAAAGCAATAAAGCTAAAGATGGGTGTACCAAGTGATTTAGAAGAATAGGGATGCGTATCCGATAGGGCATTAGCTATAGGATGGGGTAATCGTTAATTCACTTCTAATCTCACCTATTGACATGAATAGTATTGGTCATAGGTGTGAAATGCTATCTCTCGATTAACATCCACATTTATGATGATTTCACTTAGAACATCATCAGTGTGATAAACAATCAACCAACATCAGCTTGGGGAGGTCTCCTATTTCTAGCTCGGATGCTTAAATGGGAGATTCCTACGATTAGAGCTATTTCTAGCCTCCAATCTAGATGGATTCCCAAGTACCCACTAGCAATTTCACATCCATAACTATGAAATTCTCTCTCGAGCAATCACGTAGCTAAGTAATGTAAATTAATGTTTACAACCACCAATTTTAGGATTAAAACTTGGTGAAATTACTAGACCCATGTCAAATAGGCAATTATAAAGGTGAATTAACAACACCCATACCCATTACCTAAGCACCCATAATTAATACACCCCTAGACAAGAGAATTTAGCCATTCATAGTAGGAGAAGAAGAGATACCATCTGGGTAAGTTAAATTCCCATCCATTATAGCTGAATCTCAATTTCTAGAATCAAATTAGGCACACAAATTGTTAACCAAGAGATTTGGATTGAAAACCCTCTCTCAATGGAGGTGGAAAATTGTTTACAAAGTAAAAACTATTCTCTCAGAATTAGGTCTAAAGTATTCTATATATAAATTGAGCCTAAAATGGCCTTTTATATATTCCCAAGTCATCACATAAATCTTCAGCAACTTTAGCAGCTTCATGCGGAGGAGGTGTGAACCACACCTCAGCTTGTGCGTGTCGCACAACCATCGCATCTTGGTTCATATTCTTTATCTTTTCTCAACTCTTCAGTCTTAGCTCCTTTTTTGGCTCTTTTTGGGTCCATATCCTTGTTCTTTATCTTCTATCAAAAATACCTGCATATACATCAATAAAGGTTATAAGAACCTCTAAATCGATTCAAACCATAGCGATAATTCATGGATATTGGCTCAATAAGTTGGTTGATTATCGACTTATCACTTACCTTGTGAGTTGTATTATTAGCATGCTTATGTTTTGTTGCCTTTCTTCCCTTCATGTTATTTGAGGTTACCGGTATACCACCCTGGTCGTTAAACTTTCTATATATATTATTGTTGCAAGGATTCAGGTGTGTTCTCTACCTTTCACCTGTGTTCGGTGATATATCCTCTGTGGCTAGCAAAACTTACTTTTACTCTTTGTTCCTTCTTCCTATTGCTAACTTTTGTGTACTTTTCTCTATTTTCTTCTGTGACACTTTTCTTTCTTATCTGCTATTTACTGCTTTTATATTTTATATATGCTCATTCAGCCTATGATGCCTACTGGGTACCCGTTGCTTTGCAAATAGTGTTCATACTACACTTCTGTATCTTTCTGGTGCAGATCCTAGTGTGAGCCATCGCCGTTGATGCGGAGACTTGTGCAACGCTTTTGGACATCTGAGACTTAGGGTGAGCTCCTGGCCACCGAGGCTTGGCTTTATCTCCTCTTTTGCACTATGTACTCTTTTGCTATTTAGATACAGTTGTATATTCTTCTTCTGCACTCTTTTGTACTTTGTATATTTAGTATTGGATTCTGTTCAATGATACCATGTCGTGGGATGGTGTAGTTTCCTATTTTTATTTATATATATTTCCCGTTGCTTTCTTCTGGTTTTCATTCTTCCACTTATTATTCTGCTTGTGAGTGTTTCTCTTTGATAGTAGTCCATTACTAACCATTTTGGGCTATGGGGATTGGTACGCCTACAAGGTGGATTGTAGGTGCCATCATGACCTGAGAAATCGGGTCGTGACAGACAATGGATGCAAAACACTTAACAAACTAGCGGTAGTGACTAGCCCATCCCAAAAAGCTATGAACCTCAGTCACCGAAGTAGACCTAGCCTAATTCTTAACTCTCTCTATTTTTTGTGGGTCTACCATTACCCCTTCCTTTGAAACCACATGCCCCAAGAAGGACACAAAAGATAGCTAGAATTCACACTTGGAGAACTTTGCATATAATTCCTTCTTCTTTAACAATCCCAACACAATCCTAAGATGATTTTAGTGCTCCTCATCACTCTTAGAAAACACTAGGATATCATCAATAAACATAATAACAAAGGATTCTAGGTAAGGCTTAAATATACCATTCATCAAACCCATAAAAGCAGCTGGGGAATTAGTAAGCCTGAAAGACATCACAATAAACTCATAGTGCCCATATCGGGTCCGGAAAGACTTCTTAGGAATATCAGAAGGCTGAATTTTCAACTGATGGTATGTAGAACTTAGATCAATTTTAGAGAAGACTGATGCACCCTACAACTTGTCGAACAAGTCATCTCTATGGGAGAGAGGATACTGATTACGAATGGTAACTTTGTTCAACTGCCGGTAGTCTATGCATGTACATAGAATACCATCCTTTTACTTAACAAACAAAATTGGAGCATCCCACAGGGAGACACTGGGACAAATGAACCCTTTTCTCAACAACTCCTGCAACTGATCCTTAAGCTCTCTCAACTTAGTTGGCACCATTCTTTAAGGGGGATTACAGATAGGAGGCATATCCGGCTCTAAGTTGATACAAAAGTCAATATCTCGATCAGGTGGCATGCTAGGCAAACTGTAGGATATACCTCTTGGGACTCACACACAACAGGAAATGACTCAATAGCTAGGACCTCTGAATTAGTGTCCTGAAGATGAGCTAAGAAGGCCAAACACCCCCTTCCTATAAGACTCTAAGCACGAAGAAAAGACTCAAACTTCATAGCAATAGGACTTTAATTACCCTCCCACTCTAGTCTATCCATCCCAGGCATAACCATAGTCACTGTCTTAGCATGACACTCCAGAATGGCATGGTGCAAAGACAACCAACCAATCCCCAGGATGATGTCAAAATCCATCATGTCTAGAATTACTAAATCAGCCAAAGTCTTTCACCCCATAAATATACCGGACAAGCACAAAATACCCTATCCACAACCACAGAATTACTCACTGGGTAGTAACATTAACAGAAAAATCAAGTAGTTCACATATCATATCAAACCCCTCAGCAAATCTAGCAGACACATATGAAAAGGCAGAACCAGGGTCAAATAAAACTGAAGCCATGCGGTCAAGAACAAGAATAGTACTTGTGATCACCACGTCCGATGCCTCTGCCTTTGGTCTACCACAAAAAACATAGAAGTGGTTCTTACCACCAGACTGTGCACTGCCCCTATTGGGTTGATTACCTCCTCTGCCACTACCACCACCCCAGTTGGGCTGAGTGCCACCCCTACGAGATGTGTTACCACCTCGCTTGCCCTACATACTATCTTTATCAAAACTATTACCTCTACCTACTAGACCCAAAGCTCTAGGAGCCTGCTGCTGAACTACCTATCAAAGATGAGGACAATTTCTCTTCAAATGACCAGCCTTACCGCATTTATAACATGCATGGTCAAAGGTAGGTCACTGCAATGGAGCAGACAAAGTGAGATACCCACAAAAATTTGATAAAGGCTGATTGGTCCCTGACAAACCCCCAGTAGAAACCTGCATTGCAGACTTAATGGGGTGCATAGGATATCCTCGCAAACCTTGACCTTTTGAAAACTGGCCACTGAAGTTTCCCCCAGACGAGGGATATTTCAAAGCCATCCTTACTTGACCGTCTTACTTTACTCCCTCAACATTCTTCACATTCAACCACCTCCTAAAAGGACCTGCTAGAAGATGCCACCTAAAAAGCCAAAATCTATAACCCAGTGTTCAATCCCTTCACAAAATGGCAGATTCATTCTTCTTTTGTATTAATCAACTGTGCAGAGTAACAAGGCAAGGTGTGAAAGCGTGCCTCATATATAACCACTGAAGAAGTTCCTTTCTCAATGTTAGAGAACTCATTCCTCTTTCTAACCCTCAAAGTATGCAGAAGATACTTTTCCAAAAACACTTGGTAGAACTAGCTCCAAGTCATAGAAAGTGTCCCTGTACGTCTGCATTCCACATATGCTCTCTGTCATACTACAAGCCTAGATAAGGCAGACAAAAACCCTATGAGCACATGTTACACCATTGACCTATACTAAGTGAAAGAATTACTATTCATAAGACTATATTAAAGGAATATACATAACAATATTGTACAGGTCTCACAACTGCAATAGACAATTAGAACTATAACTACACATGATATATTTATACTATCTATATAGCCTCTAATAGAATCAGTTACTATACAATGGTAGATGGTCGAGGCAGGGCATCGACATATTCAAATTATAACTATAAGTACAAATGAAGAGTACTAGACATTTATTTGCTCCAGATAAGAAGGGAGCTCACCAACTGCTTTGCTGAATAGGTAGTGGGTACCTAACATGTGAGTCTGCTAACTTGTATACTTGGCCCCGCGTTTATAAAAATGTAGCGCCCCTAAATGTAGGGACATTTCATATGTACTAGTATGTAAAACAGACAGAATAATAAGTAAACAAGAATGGATGCTCATGTGAATCAGATATCAAGACTAAAGACCTATGAGAACACAAGTAACAAATATACAATATGAAACGATAACCTATACACTAGTCTTATTGGCATATCATACTTCAAGTATTAGAGATGATGAACTATGGACAAAGATTATTAGAACTCCAGTAGTAATTATATAAATAAGCTTATTAGCTTACGTATGTGTCCTAAAGCTACTCTTTATTATAAGACACTTAGTAATCTATCTAAGTGATATCCTAAGCCTATACCAAATAAAATGATCATAAGATGGCCTGCCGAATGCGATCTGGATCAAATGTATGACATATGTTGGCCAAGTACTCTTTACTATGATTTTAAACATATAACTGTAATCGCAGTATGATATGAGAAACTCCCTTCATAGTCTCACTATGAGGGTCTTACCCGCAGGCCATATGTACCATATATTGACTCAAGTTAGGAGAACCAATGTATGATATTCCAGCTAACTCCAAATGCAAATTATGCCACAAGGGCAGGTATGCCATAATATTCGGGCTCACTATAATGGTATGATCTTGATCCTGTGAAAAGAATCACGTCGCACATGTGTGTCAAGTAAAACCTACGAATACCAACCCATCGCGAAGAGTAACTTATCAAGTGATGCCTTAAAGGCCTATGGTGAGTAGATTAAGATAAGGATCATTTAGCCACTCATGTAGTAATCTCTATTCAACAACTAATTTCCTTAAACAATATGTCAATCTATTCAAGTGCTAGATCTTTATTTTATCTCATATTTGTGCCGCTATGTGATCAAATATACTAGTGCAACTATATATAGTCGATTATCCTTATTTATAATGCATTACATGTATACCATATGACTTCTAATAGTTTCAAGCATTTATATTTTTGATCATGCGAAACATTATGAGTACCCGACTCGAAGGAGTAATATAAATATGGTGACTTCAACAAAGAGATGTATGAAATACGAAGACAAGCAATTTCAAATAGAAAGAGCGTATAGATATTTTGGCCATGATAGGCATGAATATGTGTTTAATATGTAGAAAAATAAAGGCTCTATTCACATGTATAGAGTAGACTATGTTGACTTTTTAGAAAAAACAAATGACTAAAGGTCGTGCTTTAACGACGAAGGAAGTTTTAGCTTCACATCCTTTGGTGCTTCCTAGATAACGGTAGTACCACATGTCTCAAACAATTCAATTCGCGTGGGTGTAGCCTTCACATATCCAACTACTAACTTCCACTATCCGATAGGCAGCTAATTTTCTATAAAAATAATATACACATCCATCAATAACTCATAGGTTCGTCTAACAATTTATTTCAATATTCTTCACTTATGCCCAACACTAATCACACCCCTTAACAATCATTTGGAGTGAATTCGTTATTTTCTAACTTATATAGTTCAATTTTAAATCTTTCCCGTCTATAGAAATATTCAACAACTTCACTTTTATCACAATTTTATCTTTTCCCATTCTTCAAGAACCCTAACTAACAAGACCCATTTCAAAAAATTAGTGTGAAATTCAAATTAAATGGTGATTCCCACCTTTTACTACACCCTAAACACATATTCTATAATTATCTTTGAGTATCGGGTAGAGAAATTACCTATTTGAAAATAAACCCCAACTTGAGTTCTTGAAGAATCTTCAAAAATCTTTGATAAATAAAAATAGTTGTCTAAGATTATTGGATTGTTGCATGCCTCTCATCAATGATAGTTATTGTTGCTTCTCAATTTGTTGTCGGTATCACTGAAGAGGAGCAAATCACATAGTATTCTTGTTGTTTCTCATTCCTGGAAACAAAAAGTACCCAAGCAAGAGGTTTTTTTCCCTTTTGGTTGACCTTTGCTCTTTCCAATAAAAGGTAAAAAGGGAAAGAAGGTGGTTGTGGACCACTTGGTAAAAATATTGCCAATTTATTGAAGGTAAATTACATGGTTTCTTTTAAAAAAGATTCTTATCCATATAGGAGCACACTACTTAGTCATTTGGTCTTAATTTCTTATCCCCTCACAACTATTCTTTAGAAACTATAAGAATATCTTAAACCTTCTTAACGCGTTTAAAGTAATAAACTTGATTTGAATTTTTTTTGAGGTGCTACATTATTCTACCTTGAAAATATTCATCCTTTAATGTTGGGTAGTTATCCCTTTCTAAAGCTCAATGCTAGTTCTTGACTTATAAATTTACTCCTCAGTTTCTTAGGGCCTCAAAATTTGACTAACTTTGAGATTTTCCAAATTTTTTTGTAGAGTTCCCTCAGTAAATATGCATATTACAAAAATTCTCAAGTACCTGTCAGTTGTCCATAAATAAGTACACAAGCCTCATAGGGCATAACAATAAATATAATACATAAACAGATAATGAACAGGGCTCCTCTTGCCCATACACTTCCAATGTAGACTAATACGAGTAATATATCTCACCTTTTGTCCCCTGAACAACTCACCAGAGTAGAACATCTGATATTTTAGAGATCGTAGGCACAAGTCATTTTTCTGAACGTTAGAATAATATAGACATATGAAAGGTGGAGTGCACTATAGTTATATCTGGAGGTCAATCTACCTTTAAGGATACTTGGCCAATCTTTGTAAACCCTTGTGATGCTGGAGGGACAATTGTCTCTAACTTTGCATATAAGTCCACAAAGCAAAAAAGATTGATCCCGTTCTTCTACAATTGATGACTCAAGTCTTTACTCTTTCTCTGTGAGAGATAAGCTTAATCTCTACCCTCTATTCAAGTAGGTATACATGAAGGCATATAGCATCTGAACAATCAAGTCATATAAAATTATAATCATGTAAGCAAATAAGCACAAGGGACATGTAATTATGTAAACATATGAGTCACAAAAAGACTGTACCCTATAAACATATAAGCCTAATAAGCATTTACTAGCGGAAAATATATAACGTATAATTTATGTATGGATACACTGTGAAAACCTATAGCATATGAATATATAAATGATAAAATAACATGTGATCATATGGACTATAAAATAAATAGCACGTGAAAAGATAAATTATGGCACAAAATCTATCACATAATCATATAAGCAAGAAGTCGAAAAAAATACTTAATACATGGGCTCTTTAACTAGAGAATGTATAGCATGCAAGTGCTAATTGCAGTGTGTAAGCATGTGAACTATAAAAATGCCTAATACTATAATGAACCTCCTGGTTATTTATACGTTTTCACCTTTATTGTATTGTTAGAGCTTGCCTGTAGCGGCCCCAAGTCATTTATGACTTGCTAGGACTGGTAGTTTGATGCCCGAGCCATTTATTTGGTCATTATGGCCATTTCCTTGTTTTAGAACTTCAACTTTGGAAATTGTTGACTTCAGTCAACTTTCTAGGTAATCATGTTTGGAATTGAATTTTGACAGTTCCATTCGCTCCAGAGCATGGACTATAGTCTAGGTGGACCTTTTATCGAGATTCAAGAGCTATTCAGCTTGGAATTCTCTCTCGTTCTGTGTTTTCAGGCCAGTTGGGCTTGTTTGGTTGACTTTGGTCAACATTTGGAGAAGACGACCTCGGATAGAAATTCTGCCAGTGTTGTTAGCTCTAGAACGTCGAGTTTAGGCTAGAGGGACCATTGGTGATACAATCATGGTTAGCTTGGAGCCTATTAGGAGGGGTTTTTATATATGGATGATAGCTTAGAGCCCGGAGAAAGCCATGGAGCAACAAATGTACAAGGCCATGGGCGATCAAGATGTCATTTGGGCAATCAAGAAGGGCCCTTATGGGTTATTTCTAAAATACTCACTTTTGGGCTATTTTTATAATAGGCTATTTGTGTAAAGGCAATAACTATAAATAGTTGTCTTAGCCATTTTCATACTTAGATTTTTGATGATTGAATTGTCTTGAATAGACTTGATATTTTAGGTTAGGATATTGATTGGGTTCAATTCCAATTATTTGTTTAGAATGAGTGATTAGGGTGGATTCCCGAATTGCTTGTGTTATCTTCTTTGCTTAATTGATCATCGAGTTATCATCTTGTGGATTCAATTTGGTTTCTCATGCATTTGATTGAGTTCTCTTCTCCCTTGGTTGATTGTTGATTCAATTAGCCTTTCTTTCTTCTATTCTCATCTCAATTTCTTCTAATTCTCATCTTAATTTCTCCACTATCTTTATTTGGTGTTGTTGAATTCTGTATTTTTGGTATCGATTTTAGTCACTCAATTGAGATCGTTATCATCTTGGTATAAGAGCTTAGGTCTTAAGAGTTGTTCCATCAATTCTTAGGTCTTAGTTTCACAAAAAAAAAAAAAATCGTCCAAAAAAAAAAACGAAAATTTTTCTTGTTTTTGACACTAGATTCTTGTTCCCTAATTTTTTGAGTCTAGATTTCAAATTATATTCAATTTGAAGTTGTAAAAGTGAAGTTGTCATTGAAGGACTTTGAAGCTTTGAAAACTTGCAAATTTGAAAAGTGGGTCTTTTGATTGGGGAGAAATTGAAGCTTAAAAACTATTGGGTTTTGTTCCCTAAGTCGAGGGGAAGCTAATCCTAAAGTTTGAGCAAATTCCGAGTTGATTTGAAGGTGTTGGTGTTTAGTGTGTGTTCTTGGTGTTCTAGGTGTTTTTGATATTCATCAAGAACATCTTGAAAAAGAAGAAGCCAAAAGGTACATTTGATCCAACTTTTCCAAGTTAAAGTGATCAAAGATGTTTGTTGGGTCCACAAGTGGAATTTAAAAAAAAAATAAAAATCCGAAGGACCAAATTTGCCCCTTAGAAAATGTTTTGGGGGCTGAAATGCACACTTGCAAACTTGGACAGAAAGCTTCAAATTTTGGAACCCCAAATTTTTTCTAAGTGTTGGAACTTTTAAGACCCCAAAATTTTTTCAAGTGTCCAAACTTCAAACTCCTTCTTCTACACTCATTTCTCTTCGATTTCTCAACTATTTAACACCTAATTAACATCTTTAATTACTTGTTAACTAGTTTTAAAACATCAAATCATCTCATTGATTCTCCAAATTAAGCAACAATAAGTAATTTCTCCTACTTTTGTTACTTAATTTTTGAGTCCAAATTCTTTCGTGCTTCTTCTTCCTTCTTTTCTTGTCTTGTTTCGTTGATTAATTTCTTGATTCAAGTCCGTTTAGAGTCTTTCAAGTCGTCCTTCTTTCAAGAGTCACAAGGATCCATTCCTCCACAAGGTTAGATAACCTTGAATTGATTGAGCAAAACTAGTAACACTATCAATTTGGGAAAGAAGCCATAGTAGGTGAGTTGAGAGCTTACATAATGAGTGGCGTGAAGATTTTATTACTAACTTGTTTGGTAGTTTTGTAGGTACAAAAGGAGGTATAAGGAAGGATGTCATCCATAGCCTCGGAATCTTTTGAAGGTGAATCTTATGAAGGCTATGATTGTGATCATGAGTTATATGTTTGTGAAAACTTCTACTTTGAAAATGAATGTGAAATGAATAGGGCTTATGGCTCTTATGATGAACATGAAGGAGTAGAAGTATCTTATGGTAAATCCGATAGTGAAGATGAAGAGTATGGGGATTCTCATAATACACACCATGGTGATGAAGACGATGTGAGGTACAATGCTTTCTCCCATATTTCTTATGAATCATTTGAGGAAGATTGTGATAGAAGGGGATATTGTGAAGATGAATTATCATCCTTGTCTTGTGCTACTTCCTATCCTAGTCGAGGGGGTATAGATGTGTGGGTGCAACCAATTCGAAGACGTTGTGTGAACCATAGGAGAAGAACATCCTCTACTTCTTGGAATGGAAGAACTTATACTTCTTATTCTCCTTATAATGTGACTTGTTCTCCTTATGGTAATGATGTTGGAGGTAGAATTGAAGGATCAATAAGCCATGAAAGTAGAGTGAAATCAAATGAGCCCCTTCCGGTGAGGGATCTTGAATCTTTAAGAATTAAAGAATTAGGGGATGCCATACAAAGAGGAGTTGACAAGGTTATTCGATGGGTTGCCAATCTTAATCCCGAGGAGTTACAAAAGATGTTGAAGAAAACTACTCCTCATGAAGATGAACCCACTAAGGAGTTGAACATGGAAGTCAAAACATCCATACCTTGTGCACCAAAGTGGAAGCTTGAAGTGAAGGGATCATCTAACCCTTCACAAGGGATACTTGGCGCTTGTCCGAACTCCAATGAAATTGAGAGACAAAAGATTGAGAGTAGTAAGGGTGTGATAAGTGACAACTCTAGAGTGGGAAAAAGAGAGGTTGTGTGGAGTGATGTGAGAGGGTTGTCACAACCTTATACTAACTTTTGTACCCTCTCTTCTTTTTCTAGTTGTCTTAATTCTTGTGCAGGTATTCTTGGAAGCAAACCTATTGTGGAACCTCAAAATGTGGAACATCATGAGATGGTTGAAAGATTTCAAAGGAAGCAATTGTGCTCAAGTGTTTGTAACCAAGGTGAAGGCAATTCTTCCTATGAGCTACAAGGTAACAAAGCTAACTCTTGCACTTTATTGAACTTGTAAGATCATTATGTGGTTAGTGGACAATTGAGTGTAAGTGATAGCTTGTATATGCGTGAGCTTAAAGAGCCTTTACCTTGTGATGATCTTGATGACACCTTGTTGCATGATGATGATGCCATTGTTGTGAGTGCCCAAACACTAGTTGATTATATAGATGACTTGATTGATTCTTCTAGTAAGATCGATTTGAGTCCATCTAGTGTTAGCACTTGTGACTTGAGTGAAAATGTATTGTCATGTAATGGGGGTAGTCAAATGCAAATTGGCTATAATGATGGTAATCATGTGTGTGATTATGTTGAGCTTGATATGCTACCAACTAGTCTTTATTGTGGTATTGACCAACTTGCTTGTAATGATGACCTACTAATTGAGGAGTTGTGTGATGTGATAAATGAACCTCAATTTAGTAATGGTAATGATATAGTTGGTCATGTAGTTAGTCATGTAGGATCTTTACTTAGATGTGATGATTCCTTGGGTGTTGATTCCATTTCTAATTTTTGTCATAAGGATCTTGAGGTGGAGTATGAACTTAGGGATAATCCCTTATTCAATGATGACATGACTAATGTGAATGATGAAGATAGTGGTGAATCTTATAATGTTGGAAGTGTAGCCACCCTTGAAGGCTACCAATTGTTTGAAAATCCACTATGGTATGATGACACACTTTCCAAAGACGAAGCTCTCTTCTTGAAAGATGATACTACGTTTATTGGAGGGGTTAGTGGTCAAAAGAAAAAAGGTGTATGTTCTCTAATGACCTCTTCATTCTTGTGTGACCCCATTCTTGATCAAGGCCTTAATGCTTGTGGATCAAAGGGTGATTCTATATGTGGGAACACCTTGAATGAAGTTCATTTAAGTAACACCTTTCTCTACTACCTCTTTGCATATGATGATGTCCATGTACGTATGGAATTTGTTTTATATAGAGGTAGGGGTTTCTTGGGTTGGTCCATTTGTTGTTGTGACCAAACTATGTGGGTCTTTCATATCTTTGACCCCGGTAAATCCTCATGGGTGTTTGAACCCTCTTTATTCCATGATATTTCTCACAGTCGAATCCTTTGTATGTTCTACAATGCATTGATCTTATTTGACACAAAGGATAGTTGGTTGTATTTCAAGTATGTGCCTCCTTGGCAAGTTGGTATGGTTGGTAACCCATGTGCTAACCCTCATGCTATGAGGATATGTTTGTTGTTTGTCCTTCTCATATTTTTGCAAGGTTCGGATTCGAGGACGAATCCTTTTGAAGAAGGGGAGGATGATACAATCATGGTTAGCTTGGAGCCTATTAGGAGGGGCTTTTATATATGGATGATAGCTTGGAGCCCGGAGAAAGCCATGGAGCAACAAATGTACAAGGCCATGGGCGATCAAGATGTCATTTGGGCAATCAAGAAGGGCCCTTATGGGTTATTTCTAAAATAGTCACTTTTGGGCTATTTTTATAATAGGCTATTTGTGTAAAGGCAATAACTATAAATAGTTGTCTTAGCCATTTTCATACTTAGATTTTTGATGATTGAATTGTCTTGAATAGACTTGATATTTTAGGTTAGGATATTGATTGGGTTCAATTCCAATTATTAGTTTAGAATGAGTGATTAGGGTGGATTCCCGAATTAGCTTGTGTTATCTTCTTTGCTTAATTGATCATCGAGTTATCATCTTGTGGATTCAATTTGGTTTCTCATGAATTTGATTGAGTTCTCTTCTCCCTTGGTTGATTGTTGATTCAATTAGCCTTTCTTTCTTCTATTCTCATCTCAATTTCTTCTAATTCTCATCTTAATTTCTCCATTATCTTTATTTGGTGTTGTTGAATTTTGTATTTTCGGTATCGATTTTAGTCACTCGATTGAGATCGTTATCAATTGGTTTGGGTCTCGAGGCTTTCAGACTTGATTTCGGCCCTTGGGTTCCATTTTGGGATTATTGGCCTAAAGGTTGATTTTGAGCGTGGGGCCCACTTTGCATTAAATCAACCTCTAATGGTATGTTCTTCGATTTTATTAGATCTAAAATGCCATTTCTAGTTGAATAGCTCAGTTTGCTTTTGTTTGGGGGACCCAGATGCAGCCTCGGGGACCCACCGCTTGGAAATCTTGCTTTGGCATATTGCTGCTGCTGTTGGTGTGGGTGTGGAGCTAGGGTGATGCCTGGGCAGCGCCTGCATGTGCACGTCTGTGCCCAGGCCAGCGTGCCATCCTGCCTCAGCTAGCGCTCCTGTGGCAGCAACAACGCCTTAGCACCAGCGCCCCTGCATGCCGCCCACCTCATCATGCCAGTGATGTGGCGCCTGTGCCAGCGCTTTGGTGCCTGCGCTTGCCGGGGCACACCTGTGCATAGTCTGGCAGCTTTTAAGCTGCCAATTCCTTCTTTTCTCCGTCATTTCTCCCTCTACCCAACTCGTTTTGTCCGTGGGTTTTAGCTCCAAAGCTCCCACAAACCACCTTGATCCTATCCCAAGGCTTGGAGGTTTATAATTGTTGATCCTTGTACGTTTATTGACTTCTAAACCGGGTAAGTTTCTCATTAATTTCTGATTTTCTTCCTTGAATTCCATCTTTACTTTATGAATTCTTGGGGCTGTTTTGAACCTTTTCTATGGTATGAATCCGCTCAAATTTTTAGCATGTTCTCTCGGGAATGTGGGGGGTACACATGGGTATTTTTCATTTCTGGCTTTGGGTTGCACGGCCCATGGCTTGCTGGTGACCCAAATTTCGACTCAGTTATGTTTATAGCATTATGGTATTATTGGTTTCATTTTGATGCGTAGATTATTGTATTGATAGTGTTTTCATGAATTGGAGCTTTCTAAAGTAGTTCATTCTTAGGCGATACCATTCCCGTAGCTAGTCATCGGACGACAAGTAGGTTATGGCTTTCCCTACCTAGACTCTGCATATATAGGCTAAAACTGCATTAATTAGCATCCTTGGGTTGATTTTATAGGTTGGTACCCTCAGACCTTGTCTGCCATTTTTGTATGTTTATTTCACGCATTGTTTGTAGTATTCATGGTAATGTTGAACTTTTTACCCTTGTGGCCTTGTATATGCCTCTAGATCATAGGCAATGGAATATTTGGGAATGTTTGCGAGTCCAGACATCGTGATATTACTTTAGGCTGGTTGTCCATGTTGTAGAGCTGATTGTGCCTGTGTAGGGCTAATAGGAATGTTTGTGAGCCATTTTGGGCTAATTGATTGTTACGAGCATATCATTTATGTAAAGGCTTTCTGCATGTTTTACAACTATTATGGCTGCGAGCCTACTCTCACCAGTTTTCTAAACTTTACATGGCCCGAGGGGCCTGTTTTTGGTATAAAAGATTATAAAAGGATTTAAAACTAATTTTTTATGAATCTTCTTAGAGTAAAAGAGATGTTATAGGTGATTTTATCACCAGTTTTCATACTTACACTAGACTCGGCGAGGCCGGGTGCTAGACTTGTTTTACTACTGATCTAGACTCGGCTATGCTCCAGGCATTCTTTACAAGGGTTATTGAGATTTGACTACTGTTTTTAAACCCAGTTCAATTCTAGGAACATACTATGAGGTTCCGATTATTGAGCTATGTATTGGGATTCACATTTTTAGTATATGGACTACGAGTAGAACTACATGGACCCTCTGTCATTCCTGGACCAATGGCTACGGGCCAACGAGCATGCAAGGAGGAGGGGTGTACGATGCAATAGAGGTACTTGAGAGAATTCCTTCCATGGATCCTTCCTCTATTAGTCCTTCTAGGTACATGAGGGTGTAACATACGACTTTACTATCACACCAGATTCATCATATCACATTATCATGTATATTGTATTTTGATTCCACCCTTGTTTGCTGTGTGCTCAATGTATGCTCTGGTTGTATGGGCGGCCGCTGGGTTTGTTTTCACTTGATTGCATTCCTTAGTTGTATGGGAGGCCGTTGGGACTTTAGGTAGATTATATTACTCCTTTCGTACTATAGAGCTTTTTATGGCCTTTGGTTATTGATGGATTAGTAGTTTCTAGCTTTTTGAGGCACTACTTTTGTGGCCTTCTGAGCGGTTGTGGCTTAGCAAATTTTATTCTCTATCATGGTTATTGATTAGTGGATCTCGGTTCTTTGTGGCTTAGTTATCCCATCCTAGGGTTGCACTTGAGAGATTGTTTTGATGTCTATGCTTATCTTGAAGTTGGGTTTTTAGTATGATTTCATTAAGTTTATTTTTTCTAGTTGAGTATGTTAATTGATTCCTTTCTTTCTCTTGTTAACTTGAGGTTACCGGTACACCGCCCTTCTCCTTAAACTCTCTCTTTATATATACTGTTGTTGCAAGGATTCCAGGTGCGTCTTTCTTCCTTTCACATGTGTTTCTATGTTATGTATATCTTCTGTGCTAGCATTGTATGCTTATAACTATTTGTTGGCTATTCTCTGTGCTAGTTTCCATGTGCTTTCTCTATTGCTTCAGTGACAGTTTCTTTGCTATCTACTATATTACTATTTTTATATCTTATATGCGCTCAGTCAGCCGATGACGCCTACTAGGTACCCGTTGCTTAGCAATTGGTGCTCATATTACACTTCTGCATCTTTCTGGTGCAGATATTAGTGTGAGCTTTCACTGTTGATTGCATGGAGACTAGTGCAGCTTTTGGATATTCGGGACTAGGTTGAGCACCTGACGACAGGGGATTGACCACATATCATCTTTTGTCACTTTTACTCTTTGTATTTTCGGAGACAGTTGTATATCTTATTTTGTTACTTCTAGCATTTGTATTCTATTAGATGCTTCTGTACTATTGATACCAAGTCTTGGGGTCAGTGTAGTTTTTTTATTTACATATTTCAGTTAATTGCTTTCACGTTGTCTTTACTTTTTATCTGCTTCTGCTTATTTTTGCTTATTGTGCGTATTGGTTAGGTGGTAGCCCATTACTTACCTTTTTGGGCTATGAGAATTGGTTCGCCTATTGAGGGGTTCTAGGTGCCATCATGACTTGAAAAATCAAGTCATGACAACTTGGTATCAGAGCTCTAGGTTCTCTGGTGTTGCGATACAGAAGCAAGTGTCCAAGTAAAGTCTCGCAGATCAGTATGATGACATCCGTATCCTATCTATGGGAGGCTACATGGAATTGTTAGGAAAAGTTCCATCTTCTTGGTTCCTTATCTTGCGTCCTAGCTTTATCAAAATTTAAACTTAGATTATTTCATTCCTTCTCAGATGCCTAAGATGAGTATGAAAATGGATGTCGAGGCTTCTGTGCTTATCGCTTCAGTGCTTCCGTTGGTGCCAAGATTTTTGGGTGAGAGCATACCATATCTGATAGGGGGTGTGGGGAAATCCCAACCTCCAGTAGGGTTTCATGCTACCCTAGACCTCCAGGGCACCATGGCTAGGACTCCGAGTCCTTCAGTGGATGTTTCAGTACCTGATTCTTTGAGCAGTGCTTCAGTTAGGGTTGAGCTTCCAGTTTTTTTGTAGGGTAGTATGTCAGTGTTGGAGTATGATGGCAAGGTTTCACGATATGGTTAGGCATACTGCTAGTGTTGTGCCTTCAGAGTTTGGGAGAGTTCAGAGTTTAGTTGGAGGATTGATTTCACCACTTCATTTGGCGACCGAGCACTTGGTCGCAACTGGACTACCTTTCTTCAAGTTGTTGAGCATGCATGAGCTTTTGAGGGTTTATGCCATAAGGCATATGGAGGTAGTGCTAAGAGGAACCATTGTCAGGATAATTCTCGAGGTTCTTAAATTCTAGGTAGGGGACTCTTTTCTAAGGATCAGTTCCATTGCTTTTTATCTAGCAGACTAGTTCCAGTTTCTCTACTAGTTCCAGAGGGTGGTTATATAGAGCATGTTGAGCAGATTAGACATAGTATGGGTCAGGTTCTTTGAGGTTTGCATTTAGGGTGTGTAGGCCGTGGTGGCCTGTCAGGTTCAGTGAGATCTTCCCATCCGACTTCATTCAGTGGGATTTGCTTTCAATGCGGTGAGCATGCGCACTTTGCTAAGGATTTCCCCACGTTTGCGTATCCTAGTCAGCATGGGTGTTATAATTGTGGAGTGGTTGGTCAATTTTTTGGAGATTGTCCCTGGCGAGGTACGGTTGAGCCTTCAGCTTTGACTACTCATTCCAGAGATAGACACCGTCAGTACAATGCCCTTCTTGGTAGCCCAGAGGTAGAGGTTCCCAATATAGTTGCTCTAGGTACGGCTCTGCTTACCTTCGATTAATGATAGCATTGTTCGCGTTGCGATTCTACTCACTTTTTTGTGTTTATGCTTATGTGCCTAACTATTTTCAATGTTTAGTTGTTTTACTACTAGAGTTGTAGTATTTATGCGTGTAATTTCTCGGTAAATTAATCTTTAGTAGTGGATGGGTTGAGTTATCCTTGAGAGGTGGTTACCCGAAGTTATGACTCGTGAGTAAGTCTTGTTAGCCTCTTTCCTGGTTGGTTTGCTTTCCAGTTTCATTGTGGTTCTAGACTTGGATTGAGTCCTCTTCCTTTTCTAACGGTCCTAGATGGTTGTTGCCTAGGCCATCATCTAGTGTTGCTAGAGGTGTTTTTGTTGGTTCGAAGTGATAACGATGGTTTTATGCTGGAGTTTGGGGTTCTATCTTAAGTCGAGTGGTGTTGGTTATGCTAGTGAGCATTGGTTGGTTTTGCTTTTCTCGGGTGGTTAGAGTCGACCCTCTTTGTTTGGTTGGTTTAGGAGGTGAGCTGGTTTGGGTTGCTTTCCTTGTTTTCTTCTTCTTTAAGCCTGGTTTGAGATGTTCTCATTTGTTCTCCCCAGTCCCTGTTGGGATGAGTTTTTGGTCGTAGTATTCTGGTCGAGTTTTTGATTATAGCATGGTGGTTAAGGTTTGACTATGGAATTGTGGCTAAGTTTTAACTGTAGCATTGCTGCTGAGTGTTGATTGTAGTATTTTTGTTGAGTTGAGTTTTGAGCGTAGTACTCTAGTTGAGTTTTTGATTGTGGCATTAGGGTTGAGGTTTTGACTATAGCATTTTGGCTGAGTTAGACATTCGGCCTACTCTCGTTCCGTCGTATCAAGTGTTGCTAGTAAGAGTTGTGGGAGCTAAGGGAAAAACTCCAGAGTCTTCTGAGAAAGAATTTATGAAATTCTGTATATCCTTAGAAAGGGTTTCATTTGGTTTGTGAATGAGGGGTGATGACTACTTATGTGTATGCATGTATTCTATTAGCTGACTGAGGTGAGGATTGTGGGTTTTCTTTGGTTTGTGTGTTAGTGACTTTCTTCGGCCAAATACAAATTGCAGTGGCATTTCCTTTGATTGATTCGAGGTCAGACTTCCTTCTAGTAAGAGATCGAGGTAGTGGCCTTTTTTAGTACCACCTTTGGGGACTCATTGCACCGACTGTGGTTTCCTTATTATACTCTTTGGAGGACCCAAATTTCAGTAGCATCTTCAGATTGGGCAACTTGTACATTCAGAGCGTAGTTGCCTCTGGTTCTTAAGTGTTCATCTACAACATATGGGTCTATTCATGGGTTTGACAGAGTCTTGAATTGGCAATTGGAGTTGGATTTCAGAATCATGGGCTAGCAGGTTGCATCAGATAGTTCGTGGGAATTCTCTTGGGTTGCAGCATCCTTGTGTCGAAAGGCAGTGGGTGTGGGCAACTTAGCTTCTTTGCTTTGGTTTTGGAGTGACTTTTGGCCTTGGGCATCCAGTCCTTGGCTAACCAATGGATTAGGCTGGACATTCAAGATCTCAGTGGTGTTTTTATAAGTATGAGGTTCATTTTACTTTGGTTGGGCTGAATCAGTGGTGGGGTATTGTATGTGATCAGGTTGTACGGGTTGAAGCCGGCAGGGCTATATTAGATTTCGAATGGTACATTGGGTTTGATAGTCACCTTTGTCTTTTGAGGATTGAAAGCTTAATTTAGTGGACTCCTCGAGTGGTGGTCTATTGTGTAGGATTCTAGTGTTTTTTAGGCTTTGCTAGTGTGGGCTAAAAGTTTGGTATGTTGAATGCTTTCAGGGTTTTGGGTTGTATATGGGTACAACAAACCGGATGTTTGCGCTAGAGGGTGAGTTGGAAGATTAAGACATTGGCAATAGCTAAGCGACGACCTTGGACTTTAGACACCCTTTCCTTTGCCTACAGGGTGGTTTGACTTGATATTCACGGTACGGTGGACTTCTTTCTGAGGTGAGGTTAGTAAGGTGATCCTAATTTTTGAGAGGTGTTCGAGTATTCAGAGTAGCAGTGGTGTTTCTTAGAGTTTAGAGCTAAGTTGATGGCTATGGACTTTATGGTAGGCTTACCACACTCCTTGCAGGGTGTTGGTTTTTGTTTGGGTCTTTTGGGAAGGTTTCCCTGGTTCATTCGCTATCAGTTGATTCAGACTTGGCACGTTTCAATGAGGTTGGGTTCATTCTAAAGTCAGAAGTTTCTCCGTCGACACAAGGTGTTCATACATGCCTTTTCCAACACTGTTGTGCAAGGTTTAGTCGAGTTCAGATGGTTGGTTTAGCTGGGTTCAGGCAACGATGTTGGTCTTAGCAAAAGGGTTCGTCCATTGGTTGATGTCCAGTCGGGGTAAAACTACTATAGTTTTTTATGTTCTTTGGGTTAGTATTTTGGATGTCAAAGGATAGTAAGCTATAGCTTGCCCTGGATAGAATATGAGCATAAAGGGTGACTTCATTCGTAGTTGAGTATAAGAGAGATCTATGGATCTCCAGTGGGTTAGGTGATGTTTTGAGGGTGGCTCGAGTGTTTGACTTGTTTAAATCTTCATAATTATGGTGCAAATGGATTCAGGTTAAAGTAAAGGGTTTTGCAGATCAACGGGTTCACGAGTTAGAGTTTTGGTTGATGACTTTGTGGGTGAACTTGGTCGTGGTGTTGAGGATTCAAGTTCTGCGTGTTGATCGCTTTGGTCCTCTGGTTTCGATGTTGTGTTGGTGTATTTCGGTTGAGATTCTTGAGGTTCGGTTTGGTTGATAAATCTTTGGAGTTTTGGAGTTTAAGGTTGGAATCTAGCTTGGCTAAAGTGAAGTTAAGGCTTGGTTGCTTTTCTTTAGTCTGTTTTATTGGGTTCCGTCCGATCGAGAAGGCTACCCGAGTTTTTGAGAGAGTGGTGCGGGCTTTGTATCCGCTGTTCTTACGCCTCTAATATTTCCTTCTTTCCTAACTTTCGAGGATGAAAGTTTTTTTAGTAATGGATAATGTAATGACCCTTCAGGTTATTTATACTTTTTTGCCTTTGTTGTATTGTTAGAGCTTGCCTGTACACCCCCAAGTCATTTATGGCTTGCTGGGATCAGTAGTTCGGTGCCCGGGCCGTTTGTTTGGTCATTATGGCCATTTCCTTGTTTTAGAACTTTAACTTTGGAAATTGTTGACTTCGATAAACATTAGTAATCGTGCTCGGAATCGAATTCTTACAATTTCGTAATCTCCGGAGCGTGGACTTTGGCCTAGGTAGACCTTTTGTCAAGATCTGGGAGCTATTCAAATTGGAATTCTCTCCCATTCTATATTTTCAGGCCAGTTGGGCTTGTTTGGTTGACTTCGGTCAACATTTGGAGAAGACGGCCTTGGATGGAAATTTCGTTAGTGCTGTTAGCTCCGGAACGTCGAGTCTAGGCTAGAGAGATCATTGGTTCGGGTCCCGTGCTTTTCAGACTTGATTTTGTCCCTTTAATTCTGTTTTGGGATTTTTGGCCTAAAGGTTGATTTTAGTCACGAGGCCCACTTTGCATTAAATTAACGTTCGATGGTATTTTTATCGATTTTATTAGATCCGAAACACCATTTCTAGTTGAATAGCTCAGCTCGTTTTTGTTTGCGGGACCCCTAATGCGTTCCAAGGGGTCCACGACTTGGAAATCATTCCTTGGCATGTTTCTACTGTTGTTAGCTGCTGGTGTGGAGCTAGGGCACCGCCTGGGCCGCGCCTCTATGCAAGCGCCTGCGCCCAGGCCAGCGCGTCTGCATACCAGCCCGCCTCAGTGGCCGGGCTCCTGCGGGACTGGCAATGCCTTAGCGCCTGCGGTAAGTCCAGCGCCCCTACGTGCCGCGTGCCTCATCATTCCAGCACCATGGCGCCTGTGCACCTGCACTTGCCGGGCCACACCTGCACCTAGGCTGGCAGCTTTTAAGCTGCCCATTCCTTCTTTTCTCCCTTATTTCTCACTCAACCCAACTCGTTTCCTCCTTGGGTTTTAGCTCCAAAGATCCCATAACACAACTTGATCCTGTCCCAAGGCTTGGAGGTTTATAATTGTTGATCCTTCTACGTTTGTTGACTTCTAAACTGGGTAAGTTTCTCGTTAATTTCCAATGTTCTTCCTTAAATTCCATCTTTACTTTATGAATTCTTTGGGCTGTTTTGAGCCCTTTCTATGGTACGAATCTGCTCAAATTTTGAGCATGTTCTCCCGGGAATGTGGGGAACACATGGGTGTTTTTTGTTTCCGGCTTTGGGTTGCGAGTCCCACGGACCCGCCGGTGACCTGAATTTTGACCTTGTTATGTTTATAATATTATGGATATTGTTGGTTCCATTTTGATGCGTAGATTATTGTGTTGATAGTGTTTTCACAAATTGGAGCTTCCCAGAGCAGTTCGAGCTTGGGCGACGCCGTTCTCACAGCTAGTCGTCGAACGACAGGTAGGTTATGACTTTCCCTACCTAGACTCTGCGTATATAGGCTATAACTGCATTAATTAGCATTCTTGGGCTGGTTTTCTAGGTTGGTACCCTCAGACCTTGTTCGCCTCTTCTGTCTGTTTATTTCATGCGTTGTTTGTAGTATTCGTGGTAATGTTGTACTTTTTACCCTTGTGGCCCCGTGTGGCCTTGTATATGCCTCTGGACCATAGATGGTGGGATATTTGGGAATGTCCGCGAGTCTCAGACATCGTGATATTACTTTAGGCTAGTTATCTATGTTGTAGAGCTGATTGTGCTTGTGCAGGGCCGATAGGAATGTTTGTGAGCCATTTTATGCTAATTGATTATTGCGAGCATATCATTCATGTAAAGGTTTTCTGCATGTTTTACTACTATTATGGATGCGGGGCCTACTCTCACCGGTTTTTTAAATTTTGCATGGCCCGAGGTACCCGTTTTTGGTATAAAAGACTATAAAAGTATTCAAAACTAATTTTTTTTATTGATCTTCTTGGAGTAAAAGAGAAGTTATAGTGATTTTATCACCAGTTTTAATACTTACACTAGACACGGTGAGGCCGAGCGCTAGACTTGTTTTACTACTGATTTAGACCCGACTATGCTCCGAGCACCCTTTTTAGGGGTTATTGAGATTTTACTACTGTTTTAGACCCAGTTCGATTCCGGGCACATACTACGAGGTTCTAATTATTGATCTATATATTGAGATTCACATTTTTATTATGTGGTCTACGAGTAGACCTCCATGGATCCTGTCATTCCTAGACCAATGGCTATCAATACTAAAAATAGCTCAAAAAGGGGCGGATAAGAAACCGACGGACAACGTCGCTCCTGAAAAGCTAAGGAAAAAGCGACGCTATCCGTGGCTTTTCTAATTTTTTTTAATTTATAATTATTTTTTTACAAAAGCCACTAACAATGTCTCTTTGTCCGTCGCTTTTTTGGTGGATTTTTGCGCCAAAATTATTTACAAATAATTAATTTTTATTTTTTATTATAAGTGACGGACATCGTCGCAATTATTAAAAAAAATTAAAAAATAATTTTAAAGAAAGTGACGTTGTGCGTCGCTTTCTTTAAAATTTAATTTTTATTAAAAAAGTAGAAAAATGACGGACAACATCGCTTTTTTCCGTCGCTTTTAAAAAGCAACGGACAAAAGCGATGATGTCCGTCGCTTCTTTAATTATACAGAGACCAGACGGGGTCTCTTTTCCTCATTTATCTCTTTCTTTTCTCTCTCTTCCTCTCCTCCTCTACTCTATTCCTCCACTACTCCGCCGTTCCTTCCACCGCCATTCCTTCCACCGCCGCTCCCTCCACAGCCTCCTCCCTCCTCCCTCCTCTGATTTTGAGGTTAGTTGTTTTAATTATTTGAAGGTTAGGGTATAATTTGGATATTTTTATTTTGGAAAATTGATAGTGAATTCTAGACTAGGGTATGTTGTTGTTGAATTCTAGACTAGGGTGTATGTGTTGTTGTTGTTTTTGTTGAATTCTAGACTAGGATTTTGAAAAATTCATAGTGAAAATTGATATATGAAAAAATTGATAGTGAAAAATTTCTTTTTTAGATTATATTCTTAATTTATGAACTTTAATTAGTTTAGGCTTGCTATTAGTTTGTGAACTTTAGTTTAGGCTTGCTATTAGTTGTGAACCTTAGTTTAGGATTGCAATTAGTTTGTGAATCTTAGTTTAGGCTTGCTATTAGTTTGTGAACCTTAGTTTAGACTTGCTATTAGTTTGTGAACCTTAGTTTAGGTAATGCTTGCAATTAGCTTGTAAACCTTAGTTTAGGTTCTTTTTTTAACTTGAATTATATAAGTACTTGAATTCGTTAGGTTCTTAAATTTGGAATTAGGTTCTTGAATTAGATTATTAACTTGAATTTGGGAACTTTGAATTTGAAATAGGTTCTTGAATTAGATTATTAACCTAAATTATGTTCTTGAATCTTAGTTTGTTTGAGTTAAGCTTTTTTAAATTAAGTTTGTTAGTTTAAATTGTTAGTTTTGAGTTAAGAATTAGTTTTCAACTTTAGGTTCTTTTTTGAACTTGAATTAGGTAATTGAATTTGGAACTTCAATTTGGTATTAGGATTTGGAACTTGAATTTGGAATTAGGTTCTTGAATTAGATTATTAACTTGAATTAGGTTCTTGAATCTTAATTTTTTAAGTTAAGCTTTTTTAAGTTAAGTTTGTTAGTTTAAATTGTTAGTTTTGAATTAAGAATTAGTTTTCAACTTTAGGTTCTTTTTTGAACTTGAATTTGGAATTAGGATTTGAAACTTGAATTTGGAATTAGGTTCTTGAATTAGATTATTAACTTGAATTAGGTTCTTGAATCGTAGTTTTTTTAAGTTAAGCTTTTTAAAGTTAAGTTTGTTAGTTTAACTTGTTAGTTTTGAGTTATGAATTAGTTTTCAACTTTAGGTTCTTTTCTGAATTTGAATTAGGTACTTGAATTTGGAACTTGAATTTGGAATTAGGATTTGGAACTTGAATTTGGAATTAAGTTCTTGAATTAGGTTCTTGAATCTTAGTTTTTTTAAGTTAAGTTTGTTAGTTTAAATCGTTAGTTTTGAGTTAAGAATTAGTTTTCAACTTTAGGTTCTTTTTTGAACTTGAATTAGGTACTTGAATTTGGAACTTGAATTTGGAATTAGGATTTGAAATTAGAATTTGGAATTAGGTTCTTGAATTAGGTTTTTGAATCTTAATTTTTTTAAGTTAAGCTTATTTTAAGTTAGGTTTGTTAGTTTAAATTATTAGTTTTGAGTTTAGAATTAGTTTTCAAATTTAGATTTTTTTTTTGAACTTGAATTAGGTACTTGAATTTGGAACTTGAATTTGGAATTAGGATTTTGAATTAGGTTCTTGAATCTTAATTTTTTTAAGTTAAGCTTTTTTAAGTTAAGTTTGTTAGTTTAAATTGTTAGTTTTGAGTTAAGAATTAGTTTTCAACTTTAGGTTCTTTTTTGAACTTGAATTAGGTACTTGAATTTGGAACTTGAATTTGGAATTAGGATTTGGAATTAGAATTCGGAATTAGGTTCATGAATTATAGGTTCTTGAATCTTAGTTTTTTTAAGTTAAGCTTTTTTAAGTTAAGTTTGTTAGTTTAAATTGCTAGTTTTGAGTTAAGAATTAGTTTTCAACTTTAGGTTCTTTTTTGAACTTGAATTAGGTACTTGAATTTGGAACTTGAATTTTGAATTAGGATCTAGAATTAGAATTTTAAATTAGGATTTTGAATTAGATTATTAACTTGATTTAGGTTCTTGAATCTTAGTTTTTTTAAGTTAAGCTTTTTTAAGTTAACTTTGTTAGTTTAAATTGTTAGTTTTGAGTTAAGAATTAGTTTTCAACTTTAGGTTCTTTTTTGAACTTGAATTAGGTACATGAATTTGGAACTTGAATTTGGAATTAGGTTCTTGAATTAGGTACTTGAATTTGGAATTAGGTTCTTAAATTAGATTATAACTTGAATTTGGGAACTTTGAATTTGAAAATGGTTTTTGAATTAGTTTAGGTTAGTCTTGTGAGTTATGTGAATATTTGTGTGTAAGTGTTATTGTTAAGAAAATCAGGAACTTTGAATTAGGTACTTGAATTTGGAATTAGAATTTGGAACTTGAATTTGGAATTAGGTTCTTGAATTAGGTACTTGAATTTGGAATTAGGATTTGAAAATTGAATTTGGATTAGGTTCTTGAATTTGATTTTTGCATTAGTTTTGGGTTTAGTTTTTATATTCTTGAATTAGTTTTCAACTTTAGGTTCTTTTTTTTTGAACCTTGAATAATGCTTTTTAGTTTAGGATAGTCTTGTAAACCTTAATTAGTTTAGGTTAGTCTTGTGAGTTATGTGAATATTTATATGTAAGTGTAATTGTTAAGAAAATAAAGAACTTTGAATTAGGTATGAATTAGGTTTTTGAATATTAGTTTTTTTAAGTTAAGCTATTTTAAGTTAAGTTTGTTAGTTTAAATTTTTATTTTTGGGTTAAGAAGTTTTCAACTTTAGGTTCTTTTTGAACTTGAATTATATAGGTTCTTGAATTAGCTAGGTACTTGAATTTGGAATTAGGTTCTTGAATTAGATTATTAACTTGAATTTAGGAACTTTGAATTTGAAATAGGTTCTTGAATTAGTATTGGGTTTTGTTTTAGAATGTTGAATTAGTTTTCAACTTTAACTTCTTGAATTAGGTTCCTGAATCTTAGCTTTTTTAAGTTAAGCTTTTTTAGGTTAAGCTTTTTTAAGTTAAGTTTGTTAGTTTAAAATGTTAGTTTTGGGTTAAGAGGTTTTCAACTTTAGGTTCTTTTTTAAACTTGAATTATATAGGTTCTTGAATTAGCTAGGTACTTGAATTTTGAATTAGGTTCTTGAATTAGATTATTAACTTGAATTTGGGAACTTTGAATTTGAAATAGATTCTTGAATTAGTTTTGGGTTTTGTTTTAGAATGTTGAATTAGTTTTCAACTTTAACTTCTTGAATCTTAGTCTTTTTAAGTTAAGGTTTTTTAAGTTAAGTTTGTTAGTTTAAATTTTATGTTTTGGGTTAAGACGTTTTTAACTTTAGGTTATTTTTTAGGTATTTAGATTATATAGGTTCTTTTTTAAGTTAAGTGTTAGTTTATTACATTAATGTTAGTTTGTGAACCTTGAATAGCTTGCTAGTTTAGGTTAGTTTTTGTGAACCTTAGTTTAGGTTAATGCTTGCTATCATTTCCCTATACTTTTTATTATTTTGACACTTTTTTTAAGTTATTGAATATTTTATAGGTCCTTTTTGTGGACCTTTTATGTGTTTAGTGATATTATTACTTCGTATTTAGTTTCTTTTTATAATTAAATCTTATTATGAATGTTGTGGCAACAATTAGTGCTGATTTGAGCTGTTTTGAATTAGTTTTGTAAATGGCAGGTGGTGCATATTGAAAATGCAGATTTTTACAGATGGAAAAAATGCAAAAAAATGATGGACAACATCGCTTTTCTGGAAAAAAATTACCAGAAAAAGCGACGTTGTCCGTCGCTTTGTTCTTCAAGTTCAAGAACAAAGCGACAGATTGCGTCGTTTTTCTGGAAAAAAGAAAAAAAATCCGTCGCTTTTTAATTTGCGTCGCTGTCCATCGCTTTTAAAGCGATGCTGTCCGTCGCTCTTAGAAAAGCGATACGCCATTTTCTCATGGGAGTGACGCCATTGCTTTTCCGTCGCTTTTAGCCAAAAAAGCAACGGACATCGTCCTTTTTGGCCTTCTCTTTTTAGCCTTTTTTAGTAGTGTATGGGCCGATGAGCGTGCCAGGAGGAGGGGTGTACGGTGCAGTAGAGGCACTCGGAAGAATTCCTTCCATGGATCCTTCCTCTATTGGACTTTCTAGGTACTGGACGGGGTAACATACAACATTACTATCACACCAAATTCATCATATCACATCATCATGCATATTGTATTCTGATTCCACCCTTATTTACTGTGTGCTCAGTGTATGCTTCGGTTGTATAGGCGGCCGGATGGTTTGTTTTTACTTGATTGCATTCCTTGGTTGTATGGGAGGCCTTTGGGACTATAGGTAGATTATATTACTCCTTTCGTATTGTAGATCTTGTTATGGTCTTTGGTTATTTATGTATTAGTAGTTTCTATCTTATTAAGGCACTACTTTTGTGGCCTTCTGAGCGGTTTTGGGTTAGCGTATTCTATTCTCTATCGTGGTTATTGATTAGTGGATCTCGGTTCTTTGTGTCTTAGTTATCCCATCCTAGGGTTGCACTTGAGAGATTGTTTTGATGTCTATGCTTATCTTGAAGTTGGTTTTTTAGTATGATTTTGTTAAGTTTATTACTTCTAGTTGAGTATGTTAATTGATTCTCTTCTTTATCTTGTTAACTTGAGGTTACTGGTACACCTCCCTTCTTCTTAAACTCTCTCTTTATATATACTGTTGTTACAAGAATTTCAGGTGATTCTTTCTTTCTTTCACTATTGTTTTTGTGTTATGTAAATATTTTGTGCTAGCATTGTATGCTTATAACTCTTGGTTGACTATTCTACGTGCTAGTTTTCATGTGCTTTCTCTATGCTTCAGTGATTGTTTCTTTGCTATCTTCTATATTACTATTTTTTATATCTTATATGTGCTCAGTCGATCGATGATGCCTACTGGTACCGCTCATACTACACTTCTGCATCTTTCTGGTGCATATATTAGTGTGAGCTTTTGCCGTTGGAGACGCATGCAGCTTTTGGATATTCGAGACTAGGTTGAGCGCCTGACGACTGGGGCTTGACCATATCTCATCTTTTGGTACTGTTACTCTTTGTACTTTCAGAGATAGTTGTATATCTTATTTTTTTACTTCTAGCACTTGTGTTCTATTAGAAGCTTCTGTACTATCGATACCAAGTCTTGGGTTGGTGTAGTTTCCTTATTTATATATTCAAGTTAATTGCTTCCGTGTTGTCTTTACTTTATATCTGCTTCCGCTTATTTCTGCTTATTGTGCATATTAGTTAGGTGGTAGCCCATTACTAACCATTTCGGGCTACTTGAATTAGTTTGCCTATTAGGGGTTGTAGGTGCCATCATGAACTGAGAAATCGGATCGTGAAAAATACATAGGCTCTAGAATCGTAAAAGTACAAAACGTGCAAGTAATTTAGTATAACACTCAAACAGATAACACCACACTTTATCAACAAATAAACGTATAACACATGAATCAAATAGAATTTTGACATTTCTGAACAGGTAACTGGAACACAAATATTACTTAAACTATACCATAATTATGGTGGCATGTGAGAAAATAATATATAAAGTCTATAATCTATAAGAAATAACTTATGTTACATATAACATATAAGCAAGCGGACTGTGACATGATATTTACCTTATAATCATCTAGACAAGTAAACTATTAAAATACTTAATGCTTAAAATTTAACAATGTGGGTTCATATAACATGTAAATAACTTGAATATGACATATGAGCATGTAAACTATAACTATTAAACACATACACCTACAACCTATAAATATTTAAATATATGTCATATGAGTAGTTAAACTTTAAGATACTAATCACATGAATGTGGGACACGTATAATACTTTAAACAAATAAGTTACGGGGCATATGACATAAAATAAGTGAGCTATGACATCTATGCTATGCAAACAAATAACTGCCAATGCATATGCATATAACATATGATCAAGTGTTCTATGATGCAAGTACCGTATAAGAAAGAAATCTATGAATCATGTAACATGCGAGTCATTATTTTGTGAAATATATAATATATAAATACGTCTTCATAAAATATGTAACATATCAATAAGGATTCGTATAGCATATAGCCTATAAGCCAATGATCTAGAATACAAATAACATAGAAATAAATAGTTTGTGAAACATATAACATATGGATCAATACGTTGTGAAACATATAACATATAAGCACATTCCTTATAAAACAAGTAACATATAATTAAATGGCTTATTATAGCATGTAACTTATGGACAAATAGTCTTGTTATAAATGATTCAGATAACTATATCCTATAAATACGAGTACAAATAATATTTAAACAATTAACCCCCTAAAGGGAGCATAATGAGTAAACTAATAAGCTCATGAAACAAGTAGCATATATATAAAAAATTTATAAGACATGTAGCACGTATAATCTTACAAGCAAGAAATATATAACATACACACACATATATATATATATAGATTCATGATGACTCAATCTTATGGGCATCCAATACCTCTATCACTATGGGATATTCTATACAGTTATCTAATCATGGCTTGAGTGCGAGCATGTTGCTTTTTGCTCTAGATGATACACGACTACTTCTACCCGCGTGAAAGGTTAAAACTAGTTATATCTCTATTACTATTAAGTGATATATTATTGAGCTTGATGCCTGGTAGCTTTTGTAGATTTGATGAAAAGATGAACAAGTGGGGTGCCAAAGACTTTGTAACATAAGATTGGATAACACGTATGGAGTCATCTCATATGCTCTTGGTGATATCTGAAGAATAGCCACCATTGGCTTCTTTCATAAGGTCCAACCTTACTTAGCAGAACTTTTACGGCTACATAACCAGTAAGGGTGATCTAACTCTTTTCCCCTAGTTGAGCTATGATTGGAGATTTTAAAATAAACTTGTATCAAGTAAACACATGCACACGACTATCCCTCACTTGAGGAAATAATCTAATAAGCTTCATCAATATGCCTTGTGACATCTTTAGCTATATAATGGTGATTTATGCATCGCAAACCTATAATATGACTACTTCAGGATTTCTATTTTTATGCAGACTTAGTCAGAATTATTTGGATAGCGTCCTACTATATCTTAAATGTAACAACTACTTTCTTGTAAACAAGCAATTGATACAATTTCTTCTGCTACTCTAGGCATTCTGATAAATCTTAACTCATGTTTAATCCACTCAACATTATTCAAATCTAACCTTTAGTCGTGTATTAATCCTATTCTAACCACAAAAGGGCTCCCACAGGTCATTGTCTAATCAAGGTAATCAAATACTTGTATTTTATGAAAATCAACTATGTATTTTATGAAAATCACCTATGTACTCACCTGGAATGATTCCTGATAAAACATCTAGGTCTTGGCAGCCAACTAGGGGTATTTCTAGTTAACACTGGTGGCATATTTACCCCTTTACCTAATAGACCAGGATATTATCACATCTTTAACTTGTAAGGAGATAATTTTATCACCCCTATTCTTAACACATTTATTATCCTGAAGCTTCAAGGTATATCCCCAAAGAAGTATTGAACATCTTCCTTATCCTTAGATCCTATAAAAATTAAAGGGATCAAATAGAGAAGATTTCTTACTTGGAAATCAACTGTATTCTTCTGCAAAAGTTGTACCGAGAGATGTCACTTTTGATTTTATAGGTGGACGAATCTTAACTAGCTAATCATATGAGTAATCCCTTTCTTGGGTCCTGCTTAGGCAAAATAGGGTGTAATATAAATGTAGCTATAATTGCATAGAGGATATGAATCTCTGAAGGCCTTTCATATGTAAGCAACTGTTTATTTACAAGATCAAACTCACCGAGCTATCCTGAGATCAAGTATTAGTCTCTATAAGACTGATGATTAATACCTAGAAGTTGTCCTTTTAGGAAATACTGGTATAGGCCCCTTGGTTGACCTAAAGATTTCATGAGTAGGCAGGATTTGTATAATAATTAAGCAGAGTGTGAATCAGAAGTAACTGCTTATGACTTATTTCTATAGCATGATCTAACTCATGAAATAAGATCACAATTCCTAAAATGCCCAAGCATCTCCTCCATTATAAATATGGTGTACAACACATCCATAAGTAAGGCTCTACTAGACATGCCTTCATAGACTCCCAAGGACACCTTGAACCTAGTGCTCTGATATGACTTTTGTCATGCCCCAAACCTATACAAGGCGGACAAGAACCCTATGAGCATATGTTATACCATTGACCTATACTAAGTGTAAGAATTACTATTCATAAAACGATATTAAAGAGATATACATAATAATATTGTCCAGGCCTCATAACTGTAATAGACAACTTGAACTATAACTACACATGATAATTTTATACTATCTACGAAGCCTCTAATAGAATCAGTGACTATACAATGGTAGATGGTCGAAGCAGGGCATCGACATACTCAAATTATAACTATAAGTACAAATGAAGAGTACTAGACATCTATTTTTTCTAGATAAGAAGGGAGCTCACCAACTGCTTTGCTGAATAGGTAGTGGGTACCTAACATGTGAGTCTGCTAACTTGTATCTGGCCCTACATTTTTAAAAATGCAGCTCCCACAAATGTAGGGACATCAGTACATATGAAACATGTACTGGTATGTAAAGTAGACATAATGACAAGTAAATAAGAATGGATGCTCATGTGTATCAGATATCAAGATGAAGGACCTATATCACATAAGTAACAGATATTCAATATGAAACAATGACCTATATGCTAGTCTTATTGGCATATCATACTTCAAGTATTAGAGATGAGCAACTATGGACAAAGATTATTAGAACTCTAGTATGAATTATATAAATAACCTTATTAGCTTACGTATGTGTCTTAAAGCTACTCTTTAATATAAAACACTTAGAAATTTGTCTAGGTAATATCCTATGCCTATATCAAATACAAATGATTATAAGATGGCCTATCAAAGGTGGTCTATATTAAATATATGACATATGTTGGCCAAGTACTCTTTACTATGATTTTAAACATATAACTATAATCGCAGTTTGATATGAGGTATGCCCTTCAAAAGCTCACTATGAGGATCTTGCCTGCAGACCATATGTGCCATATATTGGCTTGAGATAGAAGAACCAATGCATGATATTCCAACTGAATCCAAATGCAAATGATGTTACAAGGGTGGGTATGCTATAATATTTGGTCTCACTATAATGGTATGGTCTTGATCCGGTACACAAAATACGTCGCACATGTGTGTCAAGTAAAACCTATGAATACCTACCCATTATGAAGAGTAACTTATCAAGTGATGCCTTAATGGCCTATGGTGAGTAGATTAAGATAAGGATCATTTAGCCACTCATATAGTAATCTTTGTTCAACAAATAATTTTCTTAAACAATATATCAAGCTATTCAAGTGCTAGCTCTTTATTTATCTCATATGTGTGCCGCTATGTGATCAAATATTCTAGTGAAACTATATATTGTCGATTATCCTTATTTATAACTGAAATGACCCTTTCGATCATTCTCATGTTTTTGCCTTCTTTGTACTGATAGAGTTTGCCTGTAGTGGCCCCAAGTCATTTATGGCTTGCTGGGACCATTAGTTCGATGCCTGGGCCGTCTATTTGGTCTTTATGGCCGTTTCCTTATTTTAGAGCTTTAACTTAGGAAATCGTTGACTTCATTCAACATTCTTGGCAATCATGCTCAAAATCAAATTCCAACAGTTTTGTTAGCTCCGGAGCATAACTTTGGTCTAGTTGGACCCTTGCTCGGGATCCGTGAGCTTTTCATCTTGGAATTCTCTCTCATTTTGTGTTTCAGGCTAGTTGGGCTTGTATGATTGACATTGGTCAACATTCGGAGAAGAGAGCCTCGGATGAAAATTCCATTAGTGCTGTAAGCTCTGGAATGTTGAGTTTAGGCTAGAGGGACCACTAGTTCGGGTCCCGAGGATTACAGACTTGATTTTGGTCCTTAGGTTTCATTTTGGAATAGTTAGCCTAAAGGTTGATTTTGGGTGCGGGGTCCACTTTTCATTAAATTGATCTCTGATGGGATTTTCATTGCAGCTTTTGGATCTGGAATGCTATTTCTAGTTGAATAGCTTAGCTTGTTTGCGCATGCGGGGTCCCGGATGATTCCTTTGGGCCCATTGGGAGACTTTTTCCCTCCTAGTTTTTTGCTGGTTATTGTTGCAGGTGCAGGCCTCAGGCCTTAATTTTGACCACAAAGGAAGCCATCATGATTGCGATGGTCTGACTCATTGGTCATTGTGACTACGAAGGTCCTTTCATGCAATCGCGATGAAAAGCCTGTGGACCCAGCTCCATTTGCTCTATGGGATTTCGAGCTCCCTCCTCATGACAGCGATATAGTCTCTCCCTACATGTTCTTCGCGACTATATTTCTAGTCCTCACTATCATTATAGTCTAGCCAGCATGGTCATCATGATCGTGTGGGTTCCCTTTGCGATTGCAAAGAAGGACCCCTGGGCAGTATAAATAGTTCCCTCTTCATTTTTTTCACCCCAAAGATGCAATTCTCCATTGATATAAAGATCAAGCTCCCCTTTTGTCTATATAGCTTTAACTCCAGGCGTTAGGGTGATAATTCTCGATTCCATGATTGCTTTTTTTGCCCCCAATTCGGTAAGTCCCTTATTGTTTTCATTAATTTCCCCTCTTTGATTCCTTAAGTTATTTCCTTGGTTGAGGGTTGTTGTTGAGACTTTCCCCTTGATCTTCCCCTTAAATTTTGAGCATGTTCTCTTGGGATTTATTGTGATTATCGTGCATCCTACCATTTTCGATTTTGGATTATGGGCTCCGTGGGCCGCTTGTGACTCAGATTTTGATCTGACTATATTTCTAGTATTATAGGTATTGTTGGTTTCATTTTGACATGTAGAATATTGTTTTGATAGTTTGTTCGTGATTTGGGGATTCTCGGAGCAGTTCGAGCTTGGATGATGTTGTTCCAGCAGCTAGTCATCGGACGACAGGTAGGTTATGGTCTTCCCTACCTAGACTCTGCGTATATAGGCTATAACTGTATTAATTAGTATCCTTGGGTTGGTTTTCTTTGTTGGTACATCTGACCTTGTACGCCTCTTCTGTACATTTATTTTATGTGTTGTTTGTAGTGTTCGTTGTAGAGTTGTAATAGTACCCTTATGGCCCCGTGTGGCCTTTGTTTATGCCTTTAGACCATAGACAATGGGATATTTGAGATGTCTGCGAGTCTCGGACATCGTGATGTTACTGTAGGCTGGATATCTGTGTTGTAGAGCTGATTGTGCCTGTTAAGGGCCGATAGAAATATTTGTGAGCCATTGGTCTAATTTATTATTTACGAGCATATCATTCATGCAAAGGATTTTTCTGCATGTTTTACTACTGTTTTGGCTTTGGGCCTACTATAACTGATTTTCTAAACTTTGCATGGCCCTGAGGGCCTGTTTTTGGTTAAATGATTATAAAGTGGTTTTAGAACTGATTTTTATAAAACCTCTTGGGGTAAAGAGGATATTACGATGATTTTATCACCAGTTTTTACATATATACTAGACTCGGTTTTGCTGGAGTGCTAGGCATGTTTTTACTACGTATTTAGCCTTGGATACACTCTGAACGCCCTTTATAAGGCTTATTAAGACTTGATTATTGATTTAGACCTGGATATACTTCGGGAATCCTTTGACAGAGTTTTGAGATTACTACCACTATTTTATACCCGGTTCAATTCTGGGCATGTACTACGAGATTCTGATTATTGATCTAAACCCGGATACACTCTGGCGGTTACAATTTGAGATTTTGTGGTTTTAGTATATGATCTACGAGTAGACCTCCATGGACCTTGTGGATCTGAGCCAGGGGCTACATGCCACGAGGGCCAGAGATGGGGTGTATGATGGATAACGATCTCAATCGAGTGACTAAAATTGATATCGGAAACACGGAATTCAACAACACAAAATAAAGATAGTGGAGAAATTATGATGAGAATTAGAAGAAATTGAGATGAGAATAGAAGAAAGAAGGGTTAATTGAATCCACAATCAACCAAAGTAGAAGAGAACTCAATCCAATGCCCGAGAAACCAAATTGAATCCACAAGATGATAACTCGATGATCGATCAAGCGAAGAAGATAACACAAGCAATTCGGGAATCCACCCTAATCACTCATTCTAAACTAATAAATGGAATTGAACCCAATCAACACCCTAAACTAAAATATCAGGTCTATTCAAGGCAATTCAATCATCAAAAATCTATGTATGAAAATGGATAAGACAACTATTTATAGTTATTGCCTTTACACAAATAGCCTATTACCAAAATAGCCCAAAAGTGACTATTTTGGAAATAACCCACAACGGCCCTTCTTGATTGCTCAAATGACATCTTGATCACCCATGGCCTTATGTATTTGTTGCTCCATATCTTCCTCAGGGCTCCAAGCTACCATCCATATGTAGAAGCCCCTCAAATTATGCTCCAAGCTAACCAAGATCGTATCATCCTCCCCTTCTTCAAACGGATTCGTCCTCGAATCCGAACCTTGCAAAAACATAAGAAGGACAAACAACAAACATATCCTCATAGCATGAGGGTTAGCACACGGGTTATCAACCATACCAATTTGCCAAGGAGGCACACATTTAAAATAAAACCAACTATCTTTTGTGTCAAATAAAAGCAATGCATTGTAGAACATACAAAGGATCCGTCTATAAGAAATATCATGGAACAAAGAAACCTCAAAGGTCCTAATACATAATTGCTTCCCTATTCCCCTATAAGACCATACAAAATGTGGTGTCTCCACTGGTTCAAACATCCATGAGTGTTTAGTGCGGGGTCGAAGATATAAAAGGCCCACATAGTTTGGTCACAAAGGCAAATGGATAAACCCAAGAAACCCCTACCTCTATATAAAACAAATCCCATACAAACATGGACATCATCATATGCAAAGAGGCAGTAGAGAAAGGTGTTACTTAAATGAACTTAATCCAAGGTGTGCCCACATATAGAATCACCCATTGATCCACAAGCATTAAGGCCTTGATCAAGAGTGGGGTCACACAAGAATGAAGGGGTCATTAGAGAACATACACCTCTTTCCTTTTGACCACTAACCCCTCCAATAGACGTACTATCATCTTTCAAGAAGAGAGTTTCGTCTTTGGAAAGGGTGTCATCATACCATAGTGGATTCTCAATCACTTGGTAGCCTTCAAGATGGGATACACTTCCATCATGCCGAAACACATCACTATGCATTTCATCTTCATTAGTCATGTCAAGCTCAAACAAGGGATTATCCTTAAAAACACTCCACCTCAAAATCCTCATGTCAAGAATTATAAATGGAATCAACACTCAAGGACTCATCACATCTAAGTAAAGATCCTACATGACTAACTACATGACCAACTATATCATTACTATTACTAAAATGAGGTTTATTAATCACATCACACAACTCCTCAATTAGTAGGTCATCATTACAAGCAAATTGTTCAACACCACAATCAACACTAGTTGGTAGCATATCAAGATCAAAAGAATCACACACATGATTACCATTATTATATCCAACTAGCATTTGACTACCCCCATTACATGACAATACATTTTCACTCAAGTCACAAGTGCTAACACTAGATGGACTCAAATCGATCTTACTAGAAGAATCAATCAATTCATCTATAGGATCAATTAGTGTTTGGGCACTCATAACAATGGCATCATCATCATACAACAAGGTGTCATCAAGATCATCACAAGTTAAAGGCTCTTTAAGCTCACACATATACAAGGTATCACATACACTCAATTGTCCACTAACAACACAATGATCTTCCAAGTTCAATAAAGTGCAAGAGTTAGCTTAGTTACCTTGTAGCTCATAGGAAGAATTGCCTTCACCTTGGTACAAACATTTGAGCACAATTGCTTCCTCTGAAATCTTTCAACCACCTCATGATGTTCCACATTTTTAGGTTCCACAATAGGTTTGCTTCCAAGAATACCTGCACAAGAATCATGACAACTAGAAAAAGAAGAGAGGTTACAAAAGCTAGTATAAGGTTGTGACAACCCTCTCACATCACTCCACACAACCTCTCCTTTTTCCACTCTAGAGTTGTCACTTATCACACCCTTACTCCTCTCAATCTTTTGTCTCTCAATTTCATTGGAGTTCGGACAAGTGCCAAGTATCCCTTGTGAAGGGTTAGATGATCCCTTCACTTCAAGCTTCAACTTTGGTGCACAAGGTGTGGATGTTTTGAATTCCATGTTCAACTCCTTAGTGGGTTCATCTTCATGAGGACTGGTTTTCTTCAACATCTTTTGTAACTCCTCGGGCTTAAGATTGACAACCCATCGAATGACCTTGTCAACTCCTCTTTGTATGGCATCCCCTAATTCTTTAATTCTTAAAGATTCAAGATCCCTCACCGGAAGGGGCTCATTTGATTTCACTCTACTTTTATGGCTTATTGATCCTTCAATTCTACCTCCAACATCATTACCATAATGAGAACAAGTCACATTATAAGGAGAATAAGAAGTATAAGTTCTTGCATTCCAAGAAGTAGAGGATGTTCTTCTCCTATGGTTCACACAACGTCTTCGAATTGGTTGCACCCACACATCTATACCTCCTCGACTAGGATAGGAAGTAGCACAAGACAAGGATGGTAAGTCATCTTCACAATATCCCCTTCTACGACAATCTTCCTCAAATGATTCATAAGAAATATGGGAGAAAGCATCGTACCTCACATTGTCTTCATCACCATGGTGTGTACTATGAGAATCCCCATACTCTTCATCTTCACTATCGGATTTACCATAAGATACTTCTACTCCTTCATGTTCATCATAAGAGCTATAAGCCCCATTCATTTCACATTCATTTTTGAAGTAGTAGTTCTCACAATCATATAACTCATGATCACAATCCTAGCCTTCAAAAGATTCCCCTTCAAAAGATTCCGAGGCTATGGATGACATCCTTCCTTATACATCCTTTTTTACCTACAAAACTAGCAAACAAGTTAGTATTAAAATCCTCACGCCACTCTTTATGTAAGCTCTCAACTCACCTATTATGGCTTCTTTCCCAAATTTATAGTGTTACTAGTTTTGCTCAATCAATTAAAGGTTATCTAACTTTGTGGAGGAACGGATCCTTGTGACTCTTGAAAGAAGGATGACTCAAACAAAACTAAAAGGACTTGAATCAAGAAATTAACTACGGAATAAAAGAGAAAAGCACACAAAGAAACGCATAAGAAAAAAAAATGGACTCAAAGAACTTGATAATATTTAGTAGGGTAATTACTAATTAAAATCAAGTTATGAACCTAAAAGAAGGTAGATTTAATGAAAAAGAAACTAATTTACCAAGATTTGAGCTAAGAAAGTCATTTGGGAAGAAATTTGGTTGAAATCCATGGAGAAAAACTTAAAAAATGCTTCAAAATTAAAGTTGGCTGGCCAAAATAAGCCTGGAGCCGACGAGGAGCTCGCTGGAGCCACGACTGGACGCAAAAGCTGTTGGCTGAGATGCTGGAGCTTCAGCTGATGCGGAAGCCAACAGCTGGGGTGCGGAATCCATTTTTCTATCGGCTCAACACGAAAGTTGAAACTGGAGCCAGCTCGGGACAACTGGAATTCACTTCTGACGCGGATTGGAGGCCTGGTGGGACCACGGGCAGCTGGCAGCGTCCTATTGGGCACGAAAATTCTTTTTTTTTCTCCTCAATTTTAAGATTTTTTTGTATTGCTTTGGCCCCACAAACACCTTTACACTTTCCCCTTCTTTTCTTTTTTGATTAAACACCACCTTTTTGAAGGTTCTTCCTCAATAATTTATGAATTTCATGAAGAACACTATGAACATTGATGAATTTCAAAAATTCATAACTCTCTCAATTTAACTCCAATCTTCATTAAATTTTAAACACAAGCTCATGTCAACACTACGAACAATCCCCAATAACTTTTAGCCCTCAATTTCAAGACAAAAATAAACCCACTTCACCTTCTTCAAGCTTTTTTTAAGCTCAACAATGGTGAAATTTTGAAACACCTTCAAATCAACTCGAAATCGTCTCAAATTTTAGGAGAAGCTTCCTCTTAAGTTAGAGAACAAATCCCAATAATTTTTCTAGCTCGGATCTCTCCTAATCTTCAAGACCCATTTTCAATTTTTCAAACCTTCAAGCTCTTTTAATGGTAGAATCTTTCCTACAAATCAAAATCACTTGAAATCTTGGATTTAGATTCAAAAAACGATAAAGAATACGAATCTAGTGTCAAAAACAACAAATCAAACACAAAAAAATCATTTTTTTTTATATTTTTGGATGAATTTTTTTCTTCAAATTTATGAACCTAAGACCTAAGAATTGATGGAACAACTCTTAAAACCTAATCTCTGATACCAAGATGATAACGATCTCAATCGAGTGACTAAAATTGATATCGGAAACACGGAATTCAACAACACAAAATAAAGATAGTGGAGAAATTAAGATGAGAATTAGAAGAAATTGAGATGAGATATAGAAGAAAGAAGGGCTAATTTAATCCTCAATCAACCAAAGGAGAAGAGAACTCAATCCAATGCCCGATAAACCAAATTGAATCCACAAGATGATAACTCGATGATCGATCAAGCAAAGAAGATAACACAAGCAATTCGGGAATCCACTCTAATCACTCATTCTAAACTAAATAAATGGAATTGAACCCAATCAATACCCTAAACTAAAATATCAGGTCTATTCAAGACAATTCAATCATCCAAAATCTAAGTATGAAAATGGCTAAGGCAACTATTTATAGTTATTGCCTTTACACAAATAGCCTATTACAAAAATAGACCCAAAGACACTATTTTGGAAATAACCCACAAGGGCCCTTCTTGATTACTCAAATGGCATCTTGATCACCCATGGCCATATGTATTTGTTGCTCCATAGCTTCCTCTGGGCTCCAAGCTACCATCCATATGTAGAAGCCCCTCCAATTATGCTCCAAGCTAACCAATATCGTATCAATGATGGAGTTGAGGTACTCGGGGGACTCCCTTTCATGGATTCAGCCTCTATTGGGAATTTTAGGTATCAGAGCGGGTAACATACAGGTTACTATCACTAGTTCCATCATATCATATCATCATGCATATTTCATTCGAATTCCACCCTTGTTTGTTGTTTGCTTAGTGTATGGTCGTGTAGTATGGGATGCCAAAGGGTTAGTTTTCACTTGATTATGTTCCTCGGTTGTATGGGCGACCTTTGGGAGTGTAGGTAGATTATATTACTTCTGTCGTATCATAGAACTTATTATGGCCTTTATTTCTTGGTGGTTTAGTGGGGTTTTAGCCTGTTGAGGCTCCGATTCTTAGACTTTGATTATTGATGGACAGTGGTTCCTAGAGTGCTGAGGCACTATTTATGTGGATTTCTGAGTATTTATGGTTAGCGGATTCTACCCTCTTTCATGGTGCTGATTAGTGGTTTTGGTTTCCTTGTGGCTTAGTTTATTCCATCCTAGGGTTGTAATGGTGAGGTTGCTATCTGAATCTGTAATTTTGAATTGATGTTTAAGATGATTCCGTTAATTATATTATTTCTAGCTTGATTATGTTTACTTTCTTTCCTTCATTCCCTTTCTACTTGAGATTACCGGTATACCGCTATTTTCTCAACTCTCTCTTTATATATATTGTTGTTGTAAGGACTCCAGGTGTGTTCTTCTTTCCTTCACCTGTGTTCTATGTTATATATATCTTCTGTTGCTAGCATAACTTGTTTGTAATTCTTGTTGACTTCTATCCGTGCTAGTTCCCATGTGCTTTCTCTATTGTTTCTATGACTACTTCATTGCTATCTGCTTCTTACTATTTTTATATCTTATATGCGCTCAGTCGGTCGATGATGCCTACTAGGTACCCGTTGCTTAGCAATTGGTGCTCATACTACACTTTGACATCTTTCTGGTGCAGATATTAGTGTGAGCTTTCACCGTTCATCGCATAGAGACTCATGTAGCTTTGGATATTCGAGACTAGGGTGAGTGCCTAATGACCGAGGCCTGACCACATCTCATATTTTGGCACTATTACTCTTTATTTATTCAGAGATAGTTGTGTACTTTATTTTGTTACTTCTAGCACTTGTATTCTATTAGAAGCTCCTGTACTATCGATACCAAGTCTTGGGGTTGGTGTAGTTTCCTTATATATATATATATATTTGTGTACTTTATTTTGTTACTTCTAGCACTTGTATTCTATTAGAAGCTCCTGTACTATCGATACCAAGTCTTGGGGTTGGTGTAGTTTCCTTATATATATATATATTCAGGTTGTTGTTTCCGCATTGTATTTATTTTATATTTGCTTATTTATGCTTATTGTGCATATTGGCTTAGGTAGTAGCCCATTACTAACCGTTTTGGGCTACGGGAATTAGTTTGCCTACTGAGAAGTTGTAGGTGCCATCATGACCTGAAAAATCGAGTCGTGACAGCTTAGTATTAGAGCTCTACGTTCTCCGGTGTCATTGGTACAAGAGCAAGTGTCTAAGTAGAGTCTCATGAATCAGTACGATGACGTTCGTATCCTATCTGCAGGAGGCTACAAGGCATTATTAGGAAAAGTTCCATATTCTTAGATTTTTGTCATGCATTCTTGGAACTATGGACTTTTAAACCTCATTTATTCCATTCCTTCTCAAATACCTAGGACGACTACGAAGTGGGTGATGACTAGGCTTTTGTGCCTGTTACTTTAGTGCTTTCTCCAGCGCCAGGATTTTAGAGTGAGAATATACTGCATCAGATAGGCGGTATGGGGTCAGCCCAGCCTTTGGAAGGATTTATGGCTACCCAAATTCTTTAGGACACCGTTGATAATGATCTCAATCGAAAATGATCAAAATCGATATCGAAAACACAAAAACAAACAATACAAATTAAAGATAGAGGGATAGATTAGAAAAAGGGATGAGAATAGAAGAAAGAAGGGCTAATTGAATCCACAATCAACCAAGGGAGAAGAGAACTCAATCCAATGCCCGAGAAACCAAATTGAATCCACAAGATGATAACTCGATGATCGATCAAGCGAAGAAGATAACACAAGCAATTCGGGAATCCACCCTAATCACTCGATCTAAGCTAACAATTGGAATTTAACCCAATCACTACCCTAAGCTAAAGTAACTAAATATCAAGTCTATTCAAGACAATTCAATCATCAATAATCTAAGTATGAAAATGGCTAAGGCAACTATTTATAGTTATTGCCTTTACACAAATAGCCTATTACAAAAATAGCCCAAAAGTGACTATTTTGGAAATAACCCACAAGGGCCCTTCTTGATTGCTCAAATGGCATCTTATCACCCATGGCCTTATGTATTTGTTGCTCCAAAGCTTCCTCCAGGCTCCAAGCTACCATTCATATACAAGCCCCTCCAATTATGCTCCAAGCTAACCAAGATCGTACCATCCTCCCCTTCTTCAAAAGGATTCGTTCTCGAATCCGAACCTTGCAAAAACATAAGAAGGACAAACAACAAATATATCCTCATAGCATGAGGTTTAGCACACGGGTTATCAACCATACCAACTTTCCAAGAAGGCACACATTTAAAATACAACCAACTATCCTTTGTGTCAAATAAGAGCAATGCATTATAGAACATACAAAGGATCCGGCTATGAGAAATATCATGAAACAAAGAAACCTCAAAGGTCGTAAGACACAATTTCTTCCCTATTCCCTCATAAGACCATACCAAATGTGGTGTCTCCATTGGTTCAAACACCCATGAGTGTTTACCAGGGTCAAAGATATAAAAGGCCCACATAGTTTGGTCACAAAGGCAAATGGACCAACCCAAGAAACCCCTACCTCAATATAAAACAAATCCCATACAAATATGGACATCATCATATGCAAAAAGGTAGTAGAGAAAGGTGTTACTTAAATGAACCTCATCCAAGGTGTGCCCATATATAGAATCACCCTTTGATCCACAAGCATTAAGGCCTTGATCAAGAGTGGGGTCACACAAGAATGAAGTGGTCATTAGAGAACATACACCCCTTTCCTTTTGACCACTAACCCCTCCAATAGATGTACGATCATCTTTTAAGAAGAGAGTTTTGTCTTTGGAAAGTGTGTCATCATACCATAGTGGATTCTCAATCACTTGGTAGCCTTCAAGAGGGGCTACACTGTAACATCCTGTATTCTGCATATACTAGTCCTATTCATATATCACTTGATATAGCCTTGTTGTATAGGTGAGGGACCGAGTTTCTTATATGAGCAGTGATAGTTTAATGTGTATTGGGAGGTGTTGTAATGCCCTATTCAGTTCAGCACGTAAACGGCCAAGTTAACCTCGACAAAAGTATTTAAACTCGAGATGGTAAGGTTGTATTTGAGTAAATATTTAGGGTGAAGTTTTAAGTTAAAGCAAAAGGGATTAGAAATTAGAAAATAGAATAAAATAAGTGAGCTGCTTGCTTGACTTAACTAAGCTAGTAGGTGACAAGTAGGTGCATCACCTACTTTGACTTATTGACCAGCCTAAAGAACTAGGTAGGTGCATCACCTACTAAGACTATTTTGACTAGCTTAGAGGGCCAAGTACACCCATCACCCACTTGAATAAATTCTGGCCCAAAGAAGTGAAAGAAAGGGAAAGAATTGGCAGCCAAGGCCCAATAAGGTTAAGTCCAACAAAGCCCATGTAAAATGGCCAAGTAGGTCTATCACCTTCTTGACATTTTGTGGCTCAAAATGAGCAAGGAAAGTCGGCCAAAGCAGCCCCCCTTTAAAGGGGTTAAGACCAGCTCATTTCACTCATTTTAACTTGAAAAAAAAATAGATTTTAGAAGTTCTTTCTTTCTCTCTCTCTTAGCTTCACATAGCAGCCATAAAATACCATTAGGGTTCTTTAGTATTCTCCCTCTTTTCAAGCTAAGTTGAAGGGGAGTTCAAGCTCTTGAAGAAGTACAAGTTGGGAGGACAGATTTTCAGAATTTAAGGTAAAGTTACTGCCCATTTTTACCCCTTTTATATGCAAGTTTGATGGAGAATTCTGTATGTGTTTGTGTCAAGAACCATGGGGTAGTGATTGGAATCCTTGAGTTAAAATACTTTCTTATTATGTTGAAGGATGTTTGGGATTGTTTTAGGAGCGGTTTTATGTGTATATATTTGGGACAGCTTGGTGGAACTTGTAAAAGGGTGTGTGGAGTTGTATTGAAGTATGGAAGGAGGGTGTGGTAATACACCACTTAATTGGGTGTTATGTTAACTTGCTGCCTGCACACCTTTGTATGTTGTTTGGTATATGTTGTGAAGTCGGAAGAGCTTCAAGGGACCTTATGAGAAGGTAGTACAGTATGTAGATATGTTTAGAGGAGAAGACGTGAAAGGAACACTCTTGGTTTGATCAATTAAGAGCTTACTGCCTAGTTACTGATTTAGTGGGATCAAGTAGCCCAAATTGGTTAACTAGCTACTAATACTAGTTTTGCCACGTATTTCATTGTAGATAAATAATCTGAAAGGGGGAAGCTTAATTCGTTGTAATATCCGAGGTACACAACAAGGTATGTAAGGTTTCTCAGTTTCATATTCCTTGGCATGAACTCTTATATTTGTGTTGTTACCAACAAAGTGAGTTTCCTAAGTGCTTTTCCTAGTAAA
>QJPP01001839.1:0-11872 GCA_003996215.1 Jaltomata sinuosa | reverse complement strand
TACCCAAATCTTGGAATTTGTTGTAGTGGCTACCTCCTAGCTCTTCCATGATCGTGGGTGTGAAGGATTCTCCGTCTTGGCTTAAATTCCATCATTTTGGTAAGTAATTCTTGCCTAATTCACAATTCCCATTCTTAAAATTCTAGCTTTTATCTTCACCTTGAGCGGGCTGTTTTGGCGCCCTTCTCTTGGCCAATTGTGCTCAATTTTGGAGCATGTCTTCTTGGCATCGTGGTGTCCATCATACTCCTTTTCATTTTTTGTTTAGGGTTGTGGGTCCTGCGGGCCCGCTTTTGACCCAGATTTTGATTGGGCTACAATTGTAGCGATATGGGTATCGTTAGACTCATTTAAATGTATTAATCATGTTTGTGATAGTTTGATTATCATTCGGGATCTCTCGGTGCGATTCGGGCTTGGAAATGTTATTTGGGCAACTTGTCATTGGACGACAGGTAGGTTAGGTCTAAACTCCATAGACTTAGCATATATCGGATAAAATTGTACTAGCTGGCATCCTTAGGTTGGGATTATTAGGGTGGTACCACAGACCTTGACCGCTTTATTCATTCCTGCCTACTTTTCCTTCCTCTGATGTTTGTAGTACTTGCTTGGTACGTTTTATTCACCCTTGTTGTCCTATGAGGCCTTGTTGACTCTGGAAAATAGAAGGTCGGTTATTGGGAATGTCCGTGAGTCTCGAACATAGAAATATCCTTCTAGGCTGATTATGCTTGCTGAGTAACCGTGGGCCTGTGCAGGGCCGATAGATTGTTTATGTGCTGTTGGGCTGTTGAATTTGATTAAACATGCCTTTATCATGCATATGAAGGATTTTTCTACTCGATTTTACTACGGTTTTGGCTTCGGGCCTAATATTTATGATTTCCAAACCTTGCATGGCCTCAGGGGCCCATTTTCAGTAAAATGTGTTATCAAATGGTTTGGTATCCCTGTTATGGATCTTCTTGGGGTAAGAAAGGTTAAAAGGAGAGAGATGTCTCTATTTTTAATATTCTTATATTGGACTCGGGTGGACCGAGGTGCTAGATTGATTTCTTCTATTTATAAAGAAGTGCGATTAGACTCGATAAAGCCGAGCAACAAACTTGTTTTACTACTTTTTTAGACCCAGAGACGCTTGGGCACCCTTGGAGGGGATTTACTGCATTTATTTCATTGATTTCTACCTGGATAGGATTTAGGCACACATTTTGAGCATTGGCGACTGGTTTGGATTCGGTGATACTCCGACCGCTATTATGAGGTTAGAGTGTAGTATGTGGTTTACGAGTAAACCTCCATGGACCCTTTCGTCCTGGACCAAGTGCTTTGAGAAAAAATGTGACCGGGGGTAGGGGTTTACGGTGGAAGATATGTGCTCGAGAGAAGTCCTTCCATGGATCCCGCCTTTACAGGACCTTAAGGGCACCGGAGGGGGTAACATACTGACACTGAGGTTTCACTATCTTGGTATCTCATAGCATATCATTCATTGTTTGAGGCTCCACCCTTGTTTGCTGTTGTTGAGTGTATGCTCCGATTATATGGGCGGCTGAAGGTTATTTTTTTCACTTGTTTGTGTTTCTCAGTTGTATGGGCGGTCAGGGGACTGTAGGTAGACTCTTTTTACTCATTCACGATACTATCCCCTGTCACGATTATTATTTGAGATTATACACTGCAACGTTGTTAGTTCTGGTTTGAGATTGATATGATTAGTTTGGTTGTTGATTCCTATTTTTTGAGCATGTCTATCTTACTTTTCTCTCCCATTTCTTATACTTGAGGTTACCGGTATACCGTCCACTTTTAGAACTTGTATATATATATATATATTATTTTTGCAAGGATCCCAGGTGCGTCATTTCTTTCTTTCACCTGTGCCTGTTGTGTATATATTCTACTTGCTAGCCTTGTATATTATTCTATTGTCTTCCCTCTAGGCTAGTTCCTGTGTACTTTTTGTTGATTTCTATGACTACTTACTTCTATTCTGTCTGTTACTACGGTTTTATCTTATATCTGCCCAGTCGACCTATGATACATACTTGGTACCTTATGCTTCTCATTTGATGCTCATACTACACTCTGCATCTTCTGGTGCAGATCCAAGTGTAGGCCATCATTGTTAGCTCGTGGAGACATGTGCGAGGATCTACTTTTATGATATTCTGGACTGAGGGTGAGCTCTTGGCGATCAGATCTTAGCTTTTAGTGTATCTTTTGATTATGTACTCTATTTCTACTCGGAGATAACTTTGTATATATTATTTTGGACCCTTGTACTCCTTATGTAGATCCGTCTCTTATACGCTATGATACTAGGTTTTGAGTCTGGTTTAGCTTCCACATTGTATATATTACTCCTGTTATCTATTTTCTTCGTCTTATTCTCTTGCTTCTGCTTACTAAACTGTTCTTCTGCTTCAATTGCTAGATAGTATCCCATTACTGACCATTCCAGGCTACGGGGATTGGTTCGCCTACTGGGGGTTGTAGGTGCCATCATGACCAAGAGATCAGGTCATGACAGCTTGGTATCAGAGCTCTAGGTTCACCGGTGTCATCGGTATAGGAGCCAATGTCTAGTAGAGTCCTGCAGATCAGGGTAGAGACGTCCGTACTCAATCTTCGGGAGGCTATAGTAACATCTTAGGAAAATTGGACTTTTCTTATTTCTATCTCGTGCGTAGTATCCTTGAAAGTTTATGGAAATCTCACTTACTCTGGTTCACTCTTCCGCAGATGGTTCATTCGAGATCTTCAGCTTCTGGCGGAGGAGATCCTCCTACCCCTACACCTCTGACTCAAGCTAGGGGTCAGGGTGGTCGCAGGGGTATAGGTAGGGGTCATGGAATCCCCAGAGTAGAAGCACCAGCTAGAGCTGCTAGAGTTGAGGTAGAGCTCGAGTATGACTATGAGCCCGAGTTTACTCCTGAACAACCGCACGTGGACTCGGGGGTAGCCTAGGTGCCACTAGTTCTAGCACCAATTTCTGTGCCAGCTTCATCCCCAACTCAGTATTCAGATATTAGGAGTTTACTTGTTCAGCTTCTGGGTAAGATTAGGGAGAGACCTTCTGAGGTAGCACCTACTCCCGCTAAGGGGGCAGCCCTGGGTGTTTAGAGTTCAGGAGCACAACCTCTTGCTCCTCGCCCTGCTATGACAGATGGGGAGCATAAAGAGTTGGGTAGGTTCTTGAGATTGGCACCACCGAGATTCACTGGTACATCAAGTCAGGACCCATATGATTTTATTACTACATGTAAGGAGATGTTGCACCATCTGGGTTTGTTGGAGACTCACAGAGTTGGTTATACCACCTATCAAGTGAAGGGTCCAGCGAAGTTATGGTAGAGGGCACAAGTTGCTTGCAGACCTTCTACATCACCTCAGTTTACTTGGTCCGAGTTCTATGAGGCCTTTATGGCCAAGTTTTTGCCACAGAGCGACAACTCAAGATTCTAGGACTGTATCAGAGTACGAGACCTGTTTCCATTAGCTTGCTCCATTTGGGGCAATGATTATGCCTACTAAGGCCGACAGGGTCAGTAGATTTATTTGGGGGCTACAAAGAGAGTTTAGGGATCCAGTCGAGATATTGGTTGTCGGTGGTAGATCATTTCAGGCCATTGAAGACTATGCTTGCACCATAAAGGATTTGCGTTGTTATTACCCCAATGCCAGATATAAGAGGCCTCGACACCAGGGTGGCTATAGTGGTTCCTGTCAGGGGGGTAGATGTTCGAGCCAGTAGGGCCGAGGTGATCAGCCACAGCAGCATCAGGGTTAGTCCAGCCGACCAGTTCAGGCTTCACTTCAGACTATGGGTGGTACTCTGTTTGAGCAGGGTCAGAGTAGCCATCAGGTCTAGAGTGATCAGTCTTCGAGGGGTGTATCTTTCAGGGACTCAGGTTGTGGTGGCCATTCAGGTTCTACGGGTCCTTCTTGACACTTCAGGCCGTCGGGACCTTGTTATGAGTGTGGGGTTGTGGGTCACTATGCGATAGATTGCCCACAAAGGGGTACAGTTCAGCCAGCCGCTCCGCCGGCCGAGCCATTACAAGCAGTTCAGCCTCCGGCTAAAGGGGGTGGTGCCCCGCGTGGCAGAGCAGGTGGTAGGGATGGCGATTGGGCAAATGAGGTAGTCGTCAATTTTATGTGGTCCCTGGGAGACCGGAGGCAGAGTCCTCAGATGCTGTGATTACAGGTACAATTTCTGTGTGCCATCAGTCTACTACAGCTTTATTTGATCCTGGATCAACTTGTTCATATGTATCTGCCTACTTTCTATCTTGTTTGGGGTTGGCTAGTTGTAATGACCCTTTCGGTCATTTCCACATACACGTTTTCCTTGTGCCGTTAGAGCTTGTTGTAGAGGACCCAAGTCACTTAAGGCTCGTCAGGACCGGTATTTCGGTGTCGGGTCCATTTGTTTTGCCGCATTATAAGCTTTGAAGTCAAGCAAGTCGGCAAAAGTAATCGTAAGATCTTTAACAAATTTCCTGAACTTTGGGTAAAATGTCTCAGGGCTTTTCTCTCAATATATAAAGAGTTAGAAGTCCCCCAAAATACCAAATCGAAGGTCTACGAGTCTAGTCTCCAACGCACAAAACCTCACGTCCAACTGATCTCGGAGTAAAAAGTTATGACTATTTTACCGCGGACTGTCTGGCAGAAAACGGGTTGCGAACCGGGTCGCGTCGCGAATCGGGTCGGGTTAAACGCGATTTAAGCCTCAACTTCACGTTCTAAAATGCCATTTCAGTTCCGAAACAGTGATAAAACATAAGGGAGGATCCCGAGAGAATTCTTGAGTATCAAAATCGTGCGTTGGTGAGTTACGAGCCTAAGCTTAAGAATTTTTTTAGCAGCGTGCGTGTATTTGAAAATATTTTATTTAAAAGTTGAATTTGGTAAAAATTATATTATTATTGCCTTTTCAAAATATTTTAAAGGTTTATGAAAAATATTTTGTTATGATATAATTGTATATGTATTTATTTTATAAAGTTTTTATTCATTGTAATATTTTAACGGAGATAGTAAATTTAATTATGTTAAAAATTATCATTATAATATAGTAGGTTTTGTTTGAAATAATTTTCTATAAATTATGGTATATTTAAAATATTATATTTATTATACTACGAACTTATGCAATACCCGAATATATACGTATTGGGGAATGAATAGCTTGGTGCCACCTCTACCTCCACGTGGAAGTGGAGGGAGTGGACACCATGACCATACCTAAGTGGTGGCATCATTGGAACTTGCAGCATTAGCATGGATAGCTTTAGCAAGCATTCATATCCTTTTGCTGCACATATCCATACGACATATAGGTATTAGGCAGAGGTGCATATCTGCACGTTGATTAAAAAGGAAAGTCAATTATCTACGTCAAGTTATTCTATCCCAAATCCGATTACGATTTTGTTTTGGATTTTCTTGGAGTGGTTCGAGCTTGGACATCGTTGTTCTAGCAGCTTGTCGTCGGACGACAGGTAGGTTATGGTTTATTTTCCCTAGACTCCGCATATATAGAATAAAATTGTATTAATGGGCATCCTTGGGTTGGTTTATTAGGTTGGTACCACAGACCTCGACCGCTTTATTCATGTCCGCCTACTTTTGTTCCTTCGTTGCTTGTAGTATTTGCCGATATATTTTATTTACCCTTGTGGTCCTGTGAGGCCTTGTTGACTCTGGAACATAGAAGGGTGGGATTTTGGGAATGTCCGCGAGTCCCGGGCATAGAATTATCCTTCTAGGCTGGTTATGCTTGCTGAGTAGCTTGTGGGCCTGTGCAGGGTCGATAGGTTGATGTAAAGCTGTTGGGCAGCTATTGTGTGTGATCATACCATTTCCAATGCATATAAAGAGGTTTTATCCATGTTTTACTATGGTTTTGGCTTCGGGCCTACTGGCACTATTTTCTAAAACCTTGCATGGCCCGGGGGGGCCGTTTTTTATGGAAATAATTTGGAAATGGTTTGATTTAACTTGTGAATATTTCTGGATAAAGGAAAGTAAAATTATGTTTAAAATCATCAGTTTTACGATTATCGCTAGACTCGGCAGGGCCGGGTGCTAGTTGAGTTTTCTTGTTACTTGAGATGATTTTTAGCCTCGGTCGGACCGAGCACCTGAGATGACTTTTTACTGTTTAGACCCGGTTATTCCCGGGCACCCTTGGAGGGGTTTTTGAGACATTTTCCTACTACTTTAGTCCTGGACAGGGTCTGGACATTGCATATTCGAGACTGGGTCTCTATCCTGATACCGGACTTGCTTCCGGACGACATGTTCTCATACTTAGTTTTAGTATGGGGTCTGGGACCTCCATGGACCTTGCCATCCGGGCCAGGGGCTACGGTCTGCGTGTGCCGGAGGAGGGGTATATGGTGGAGTAGAGGTATACGGGCAGTGTCCTTCCATGGAACCTACCTGCTGAGCCGGATCGGCGCCGGAGGAGGTACATACAGAGATACCATGGCACTTGAGATCCTCATGCATCATATCATTCATTGTTTATGACTCCACCCTTGTTTGTTGTTTGTTGATTGTACGCTCCGGTAGTATGGGATGCCGGAGGGTTTGTTTTCACTTTTTTGTGTTCCTCGGTTGTATGGGCGGCCGGGGGACTGTAGGTAGACTTTTTCTATTTACTTACAGAATTATTCCCTGTTGCGGTTAAGTATGAAATTGGTTACTGCTAGACTGTTAGTTTCTGGGTTTGAGATTGATATGATTAGTTGAGTTTGATTCATGTCTCTGAGCATGTCTATCATTACTCTTTCTCTCTTCTTCTTACACTTGAGGTTACCGGTATACCGTCCATTTTGTAAACTTATTTTGTATACACTGTTGTTGCAAGGACCCCAGGTGCGTTATTTCTTACTTTCACCATGTGCCTATGGTGTGTATGTTCTTCTTACTAGCCTCACATGTGGTTCTGTTGTTTTCCCTCTGGGCTAGTTCCTGTGTACCTTTCGTTGATTTCTGTGACTGCTTGCTTCTATTCTGTCTATTACTACGCTTTTATCTTATATATGCCCAGTCGGCCTATGATACCTACTGGGTACCTTATGCTTCGCATTTGGTGCTCACCCCTACCCCCTGCATCTTTGGGTGCAGATCCTAGCGTGGGCCATCGTCGTTAGATCGTTGTGATTCGTGCTTGGAGATCTGTTGGGGACTACTTCAGGCTGAGGGTGAGCTCTTGGCGATCGGAGCTTAGCTTTAGTTTATCTTTTGCTTCATGTACTCTATTACCATTCAGAGACATCTGTATATATAGTTTTGGTTTATTTGCACTCCATGTATGTAGTTTGGCTCTATACTATGATACCAGGTCTTGGGGTTTGGTTTAGTTTCCGCATATGTATATATTTATAGTCCTTTTATCTGTTCTATTCGTCTTGTTCTCTTATTTGTTAGATAGTAGCCCATTACTAACTGTTCTGGGCTACGGGGATTGGTTCACCTACCGGGGGTTGTAGGTCCATCATGACCAAGAAATTGGGTCGTGACAACTTGGTATCAGAGCTTTAGGTTCACCGGTGTCATCGGTATAGGAGCCAATGTCAAGTAGAGTCCTGCGGATCGGGGCGGAGACGTTCGTACTCAATCTTTGGGAGGCTACAGTGGCATTTTAGGAAATTTTACTCTTTCATTGCTTCTGTGTCGTGCGTAGTACCCTTGAAGTTTCTGGAAATCTCATTTGTTCTACTTCATTCTTCTCCAGATGGTTCGTACGAGATCATCGGCATCACGCGGGGATGAGCCTCCCGTTCTAACGCCAGCTCCAGCGCCAGTTCCAGCGCTAGCTCCAGCGCCAGCTCCAGCGTCAGCTCCAGCGCCAGCTCCAGCGTCAGCTCCAGCGCCAGCTCCAGCACCAGCTCTAGTGCCCACTTCTGTGCCAGCTCCAGCCGCAGCTCAGTCTCCAGATATTTGGGGATTACTATTACAGCTTTTGGGTATGATTGGAGAGCGGCCTTCCGAGGTAGCGCAGACATCCGCTCAGGGGGCAGCCCTGGGTGCACAGAGCTTAGGAGCATAGCCGGCTACTATGGCTCCCCGTGCGGAGGTCATTCCGGTCCCATCTGTTGCACAACCTCTTGCTCCTCGCCCAGTTATGACAGAGTCAGAGCAGAAGGCGTTGGGTAGGTTTTGGAGGTTAGCACCTCCGAGGTTTGCTGGTACTTCTGGACAGGATCCACATGACTTTATTACTACCTGTGAGGAGATATTGCATCATTTGGGTTTGTTGGAGACTCACGGGGTTGGTTATACTACCTATCAGTTAGAGGGCCCAGCGAAGTTATGGTGGAGGGCCCAGGTTGCTTGTAGACCACCGTCGTCACCTCCTTTGACCTGGTCTGAGTTTTATGAGGCCTTTATGGCCAAGTTCCTACCTCAGAGTGATCGTGACCATCGCAGGGAGCAGTTTACCCACCTTGTGCAGGGGTCTACGACTATCTCGGAGTATGAGACCCGTTTTCATCAGCTAGCACCGTTCGGAGCTATGATCATTCCTACCGAGGCTGATAGGGTTCACAAATTTGTATGGGGTTTGAGGCCAGAGATCAGGCAGCCAGCTGAGATATTGATTGCCAGTGGTCGGTCATTCCAGGCTATTGTAGACTATGCCCGCACTGTGGAGGACTTACAGTGACATGATCAGGGGTCCAGAGATAAGAGGCCTCGGCATAAGGGTGTCTACAGTGGTTCCAGAAATGGTGGTAGAGGTCCTAGCCAGTGGAGCCGGAGTTATCAGCCACAGCAGTACCAGGGTCAGTCCAGCCGACCGGTTTAGGCTTCCCTTCGGACTTTCGGTAGTACCCAGTTCGAGCGGGGTTAAAGCAGCCATCAGGGCTATAGCGGCCAGTCTTCGAGGGGTACAGTTTCTGGGGCATTAGGTCGTGGTGGTCATACGGGATCTGCTGGTCCATCTCGACTGAGTAGGCCGTCAGGGGCTTGTTTTACTTGTGGTGCGATGGGTCATTTTGCTAGAGATTGCCCTCAGAAGGGTACAGTTCAGTTGGCCGAGCCTTTACGAGCAGTTCAGCCTCCAGCTAGAGGGGGTGGTCGTCAGAGTAGAGGTAGTGCTCCGCGCGGCAGAGCAGGTGGTAGGGATGACTGTCGGGCAGGTAGAGGTCGTCGTCAGTTTTACGCGGTCCCTAGGAGAGCAGAGGCAGAGGCCTCAGATGCTGTGATTACAGGTACGATTTTTGTGTGCCATCAGTTTGCTATGGCTTTACTTGATCCTGGATCCACTTGTTCATATGTATCTGCCTACTTTGTGCGTTGTTTGGGGTTGGCTAGTGAGCCATTATCTGTTCCTGTTTCTGTTTCGACCCCAGTAGGAGATTCTTTAGTAGTGGATCAGATTGTGAGATCCTGTATGTTATCTGTTGGTGATTCAGAGACTTGGGGTGATTTGATGATTCTTGATATGCTAGATTTTGATGTGATACTGGGCATGGACTGGTTATCCCCTCACCGTGTGGTTTTGGATTGTTATGCCAAGACTATTACCATAGTTGTGCTCGGTGTATCCCCGGTTGTGTGGCAGGGTTCTGTTAGCCATGCACCATCTGGGATCATCTCTTGTCTTCGAGCTAGAAAGTTTATTTCCCGTGGGTGTTTATCTTATCTAGCATATGTATGAGATGTTAGTGCTGACCCTACTTCTCCTGAGTCCGTTCCTGTGGTTAGAGACTACCTCGATGTGTTTCCTACCGACCTGCCAGGCCTTCCACCTGAGAGAGATATTGATTTTGCTATTGAGTTAGAGCCGGGCACGAGGCCCATTTCTATTTCTCCTTACCGTATGGCTCCTGCTGAGTTGAGGGAGCTTAAGGAGCAGCTCCAGGATCTTTTAGCTAAGGGGTTTATTAGACCTAGTGTGTCACCGTGGGGTGCTCCTGTTCTCTTCGTGAAGAAGAAGGATGGGTCGATGCGCATGTGTATTGATTATCGGCAGCTGAATAGGGTAACAGTGAAGAATAGGTATCTGATGCTGAGGATTGATGACTTGTTTGACCAGCTTCAGGGTTCAGTCGTGTTTTCGAAGATTGATTTGAGGTCTGGCTACCATCAGTTGAGGATTAGGGCGGAGGACATCCCTAAAACAGCATTCAGGACACGTTATGGCCATTATGAGTTCCTGGTGATGTATTTTGGGTTGACTAATGCCCCCGCAGCCTTTATGAATTTGATGCACAGGGTTTTTGGCCCGTATTTGGACTCATTTGTGATAGTTTTTATAGACGACATCTTAGTATACTCGCGTAGTAGAGATGAGCATGAGCAGCACTTGAGGGTTATACTCCAGACTTTGAGAGATCATCGACTTTATGCCAAGTTCTAAAAGTGCGAGTTTTGGCTTGAGTCAGTTGCATTCCTAGGGCACGTGGTGTCTAAGGATAGGATTAGGGTTGATCCGAGAAAGATTTCAGCGGTTTGTGAGTGGCCTAGACCTACTACTGCTACTGAGGTTCGCATCTTTATTGGGTTAGCAGGTTACTACAGATGGTTCGTTGAGGGATTTTCTTCCATAGCAGCACCCTTGACTATGCTGACTAGGAAGGATGTCCCATTTCAGTGGCCGGATCAGTGTGAGGATAGCTTCCAGAGGCTTAAGGTCTTATTGACTTCAGCTCCAGTTTTGACTTTGCCGGTTGAGGGTCAGAGCTTCTCCGTGTACTGTGATGCTTCTAGGGTTGGTCTTGGTTGTGTGTTGATGCAGCAGGGTCGAGTAGTAGCATATGCGTCGAGGCAGCTGAAGGTTCACGAGCGCAACTACCACACTCATGACTTAGAGTTGGCGGCAGTAGTTTTCGCGCTCAAGATCTGGAGGCATTACTTATATGGAGTTCACTGTGATATCTTCACCGATCACCGTAGTCTTCAGTATATCACGAGTCAGTGGGAGTTGAACTCGAGACAGAGGAGATGTGTCGAGTTACTGAAGGACTATGACTTCACTATTCTGTATCATCTGGGCAAGGCAAACGTGGTAGCGGATGCCTTGAGCCGGAAGGCGGTGAGTATGGGTAGCCTAGCTTCTCTTTCAGTTTCAGAGCGACCGTTGGCCTTGGACATCCAGTCCTTGGCTAACCGTCTGGTTAGGCTTGACTTGTCGGATCCTAGCAGAGTTTTCGCCAGTGTTGAGGTTCGTTCTACTTTGATTGATCAGATTCAGAGCCGTCAGTTTGAGGATCAGCAGTTGTGTGACCTTCGTGATCGAGTTGTTCAGGGTGAGACCAGTCGGGCTACTCTAGATTTCAGATGGGGTTCTGAGGTTTGAATTAGTCGGCCTTTGTGTTCCGAGGATTAGTGGATTTGGATTCAGTTGATACATTCACGAGGCAAGCATTGTAACTTAGATACTCCATTCACCACCAGCATGGCCATCAACGAAGATGTATAGAGAACTTGGGCAAGCTTTACTGGTGGAGTGGTATAAAGCAGGATATAGCGGAGTTTGTATCTCGGTGCTTGAACTGTCAGCAGGTTAAGTTCGAGCACATGAGACCTGGTGGTTTGATGCAGCGACTTCCCATTCCTGAGTGGAAGTGGGAAGGGATTACTATAGACTTTGTTGTTGGGTTGCCTCGTACTTCTCATGGGTTTGATTCCATATGGGTGATTGTTGATAGGCTGACTAAGTCAGCACATTTCTTGTCGGTTCAGACTTCTTATGGCGCAGAGAGGTTAGCTCAGATCTACCTCCGTGAGATTGTTCGGTTGCACGGGGTCCCAGCTTCTATCATTTCAGACCGCGGCACTCAGTTCACATCTCAGTTCTGGAGGGCTATTCAGCGAGATTTGGGTACAGAGGTTCATCTTGGTACCG
>QJPP01001838.1:0-100073 GCA_003996215.1 Jaltomata sinuosa | reverse complement strand
AATTTTGTTTACGAGAAATGTCCCATGTTTCAACCCCCACAGACCACAACAGTTTCAACTCATCAATCAAAGGTTGTAAGTACACATCGATCAGACCTTTTGGATTACGCGGGCCAGGAATAACACAATTCAGAAATATATATGGACTTGTCATACACATCTCAGGTGGAAGATTATACGGTGTAATAAACACAAGCCAACATGAATATGGTGCAGCCCCAACTGAAAAAGGGGTGAAACCATCAGCACACAAACCCAACCTAACATTCCTTGGTTCAGCTGCAAAATCTGGATAAGTTCTATCAAAATGCTTCCAGGCCTCTCCCCAAATGATAGTGATTATTACAAATATTTTAAAGGTAATACCGACATCCGGAGGTCGATTTTATTCAAAATAATTAAATAAAAGTAAAATACGATTACCTTTAAATTTAATGAAAATAACAGTAAAATACCGACCTCCGGAAGTCGGTATTACCTTTAATTTTAATGAAAATAAAAGTAAAATACCGACCTCCGGAGGTCGGTATTACCTTTAATTTTAATGAAAATAAAAGTAAAATACCGACCTCCGGAGGTCGGTATTGCCTTTAATTTTAATGAAAATACAATGTATTTCATACTACTTGGATGGATTATCGATTGGTTAATTAGCTTTTTAATACGTACTATATATATGCGTACAATATCGCCACAAAAAAACATATATTCAAGACGACAGATCATTACTATATATATAGGACTTGCTTATTTACATTACTCAACAATCGTATATTACCTCGTGTGTACGTAATACAATGGTATTCCATTGCTTGGATGGATTATCGATTAGTTAATTAACTTTTGAATACGTACTATATATATACGTACAATATCGCAACAAAAAAACATATATTCAAGACGACGGATCATTATAGTACATAGAATAACTTGGTTAATTATATTCAATGATCGTATATTATACACAATAGAAAAATAGTGATTATTACAAATATTTTAAAGGTAATACCGACATCCGGAGGTCGATTTTATTCAAAATAATTAAATAAAAGTAAACTACCGACCTCCGGAGGTCGGTATTACCTTTAATTTTAATGAAAATAAAATTAATTACGTTAAATAAATAATACCGACCTCTGAATGTCGGTACTAATATTATTTTTATTTTATATTTTATATAAAACCGTCTTCTGAAAGACGCTTTATTTAAAACTAATTCAAAATATTATTCTGTAGTCTTTTATATTTTTAATTGAGATAAAATTAAATTATATTCTTAATTTTCTAATCAAGTACCGATCACTGTATGTCAATCCTAATAAAATAATTAAATAAAAATAAAAATACCGACTTCTGGAAGTCACTATGAGAATAATTTAAGGTAAATAAAATCAATTATGTAAATTTAATATTACCGACATCAGGAAGTCGGTATTAATTTATTTTTTTTGTTTTTTATCTTATAAATAACTGTCCTCCGGAGGACGGTTTATTTAAAAGTTATTAAAAATATTCATTTTTTTCATTTTTTTATATTTAATTGAGATAAATTTAAATTTTATTTTTTATTTACTAATTCGATACCGACTATAAGAGGTCGGTTTTTCTTAATTTTATTTTTTCTGGGAAAGTTTCCGACCATCGGAGGTCGGTATTTGGTTTTCCCGCATTTTTTTTCCAAATAAACCGACATCTTGAAGTCGGTTTTCTTAAGAAAATAAAATAATTTTTTGTTTTTAACAATACCGACTTCCAGAGGTCGGAAATTACCGACTTCCATAGGAGGTCGGTAATTTTGAGGTCGGTATTCACAGTTTTTTTAGTAGTGGGAGTGGCCGGATTAGCATTCCTAGTGGGGTTTCTTCGCGGAGACATTATCTAAAATGCGTAAGGATGGATTAGAAGGGTAAGTAGAGTCAAACTCTATCGCAGGATGGTGAACATGAAGAAGTGAAGTTTTTTCTAAAACATCTCATAGCCTCTCCCTCATAAGTGTGGCGCGCTTCACACCCATGAAAGAGATTCTACTCGATGCGGCTTTTAGACATCCTAGGACTCTTGAACCTGAGGCTCTGATACCAAGTTTGTCACACTCCGAGGTTACCCCCTAGACGTAACATGGGACTTGGGACCACAAGAATCCCAAGCTAACCCTTGGTCATAGCATTCTCAAGTATAACAAAAGATAAGCAGAAGCATAAAATGGAAATCCCATCAAGGAAACATCAATGAAGGGTCTAAGGGCCCCATAACATACAATATCCAAAAAGGGAATTCGAATACAAACTATGTCTGAAAGCCTCTAGTCGTAACATAAAGAGTTTCTAGGAAAAGACCCTTGCTAACTCAGAGTATAGAAGTAAAGCTAACATAAGGAAAAGCATAACTAGTCCTCGCACTATGAGGACTCACTAAAGCTGGGCGTGAGTTGCCGGGAACTCTAGCCACGACACTGTGAAGGGACACCTGAATCTGCATCATCAAAGGATGCAGCGCAATATACGTTAGTACTATGGAATATACTAAGTATGTGGGATATGCATAGATCATGATAAAAATATACTTGAAAGCCTGTTTAAAATGGAGATCAAACATATGTGATAAAACATGCTTAAATTATCCTTGAAGCTGAAATCATGTGGTAATAGTAAAATCTGTAATGTAATGACTCAATGTAATACCATAAGCTAAAAATATAATCATAACTAGTAAGTCTGAAATCTGAAAGCAAAGAGTCAATACATTTTTAAAGCATAAACTGTTTCTGTGGGAGGTTCTCTAACTGACATAGACCATGTGAGCTACATGGAATCCGATGTATACGCCCCATCAAAAGGACACAATATACCTTGCCAGGGTATAAAGGCATTACTTTGGATCACTAAATGCTGATGCCCAATAAAGGGGACTTAATACCTATGGGGGAACGTAGTTCTGGGATCTTTGTAGGTACTCTCACCCTATCCAACTCGATGCTAATACTACTCCTAAAACATACATATAGCTCATATAATGCTCGGCATATCTGATGGCAAATCTGTTTGAAAAGCGTAAGGGTATATCTGATACCATGCAATTCACTTAACTTAGGTGGGCATATCTAGATGCCAAACCTTTCTTTAAACATAGGGACATATTTGATGTCCAAACTTTCTTTAAACATAGGGACATATCTAATGTACAAACTTTCTTTAAACATAGGGACATATCTGATGCCCAAAACTGTTTGAAAAGCAAAAAGACATGTCTGATGCCATGCAATTCAATTTCATAATCTGAAGACTTAGCTTAGCGATAGCTTAAAACATACTTTTCTTTCATAATCATACTTGAAGACTTTTTCATGTAATTTCATAAATACATAAAGGCCATGATATCTAATCATGCCAAATTTCTCTTGGAAACATGCAATTTCATGGGTTCATGCTAGAAATCAACTTTCATGCTTGGGCTTTCAAAACCAATGAGAGAATCATAATCAAATCATGAGTAGTCAAGAGGAAACCATGAATTTAAACATAGAAACTGATTTCATAAACTTTCTCCAAATTTTAGATCAAAACCCTAATTTCATAACTTCATAACTCAAAATAAGAATTGACCTTAAAATAATGAATAAGAAACCACTCATAAAAACTCATGCAAAATCATGCAATTTAGAGTTAGAACCCATAGAAGAATCATGAGGAAACATTTTTAGAAGGACCCATAAGAATTGAGTAAGAACCCTAGTTTAGAAATCCATAAGTTCAATTTAAAAGATTGGGGTTTTTGGGCATAAGGGTGAAGGAATCCCTTATTGAATACCCACATACCTTTGATGAAGATTACCCACTTCAATGAAAAAGAACTAGGAGGCTTGAACTTGAAGATTGGAGACTTGAGCTTGAGATGATCCTTGAGAGAATTCTTCCTTTTTGGGAGAAGAATGGAGAACTAAGGAGGCAGTTAGGATAATATGGGTGAAAACCCTACTAGAAGTAGTCAAAACAACACCACTTAATAGTTAAAAAGGGTAGGAAATGATCAAAATACCCCTGGACTTAATTTAAGAAAAGCTGGAAAAATTGTCGAAGTCAGTGATGACGGGTTGGACGACGGTCCATCGTCCAGATGGACAGACCGTCTAAGGGAACTGTGGTCTTACTGAATAGTCTGGGGGCTACTGGACCTCAGGGATTACGGTTGGAATGATGACCCGTCGTCCAGAAGGATGGGCCATCCTTTGACTCTTCATTTCTGGCACTTGGAAGATAGCTTTATGAACTTAGGACGATGAGTACCAGGAAAGCTGAGAAGACGGTTCATCGTCCAGAAGGACATACCGTTCTTGGACTCGTCATTTCAGGGACACTTTGAGGGGTCTTCTGGAAATGGGATGATGGTTCCACAGGACGGGCCTGTGCTTCCAAATAACGGATCATCATCTGAGCCATCGTCTCTGGAAACTTGAAATTTTCTGAGATTTTTAACTTAGATAGCTGGATACGTGTACAGGGTGTTACAACATAAAACGTGAAATAAAGTCAGGATTCAAAGTAGAGTATCATATAACTTATTAGCTTGAAAATAAACATGCGGGAGTTTCTCTTAACTGACATTAAACCATGCTGAGCTAAATGGAGTCCAGTATCATGCACCTATACTGAAAAAGGCTGTAACGCCCCGAAGCTATCCCCTGGACGCAACACGGTGCTTAGTATCACAAGTGACCCAAGCTAACCCATGACATGGCATATCTATGCAAAATCAATTTAGAAATATGTACTGCACGGAAGCTAAAAAATTTAATATCCAAAAACAAGAAGAGTGCCCAACAAATCTGAAATGGGTATAATATGAAAAAATAGTTTAGTGCTGACTGAAAACAACACTAACAACTGCTGAGTCTAGTCTATGTCTGAAAGCCATCTAACTGAATAGGAGTTGCTGGGACATTCCCCCCAGCTAACTCTACAAATCTAAAACTGAAGGTAAATACTGAAATGAAGCATGTCCATTGTCCTCGAACTAATGAGGACTCACCACTGAACTACTGAGTATGAACTGGGTAACCAAACTAGGCGCGGTCTGGATGCTGAGTGCCTGAACCTACATCATAAAATGATGTAGCACAAAAGTATGCATCAATACTTTGAATGTACTGAGCATGAAGGATATGTATACAAAGCTGGACAATATAAAACTGAATATGAAGATAGATATACTGCAACATAACTGAAAATTGAACTGAATGCAATGACCAAGTATAAATCATAAAATAGCATGCTGAAGTGAATACTGAACATAAATACTGGATACAACGTCAATGCACATGAATCTGACTATGGGAGACACTATTAACCGACATACCCCAAGTTGAGCTAACTATAGGGCCAACCTGTGACCCTGGATGAGAGGGTGTTCATACCGTGCCAAGGGTACGAACAAGTCTGATGTGGATCCACTACTAATGTACACAAAGGACAAGGATGTACAACCTAGTCTGACAGTTGACTCCTTTAAACCTACGGTGGCGCCGTAGTTCTGGGACTTGGGGACTGCTTCTAAAGGTCTTGGCCTAAACTGAAAGCTAAACCTTTATCTCCTCGTCCACTCGGTACTAAGTCTACTCCCACTGAATGTAGGCAATAATATACTGAAATAAAGGATAGCTCAAAATACTGAAGAAAGGCTGAGAATGCACATACATAAGCTGAAGGATATGACATTCAATTTCTAAAGCATGAGCATATAACTGATCTTTCTAGCAAGCTAAATTCACGAAAATACTGGAATTTCTACAAGCTAGGATTTCTGACATTATTCATGAAACTATAAAAATTCTCCAAGAGACATGAAATTAATACCATAAAAGATGTAAGGATTGAATTACAATAGTTTCCCTAAGATTTTGGAACCCTAGGTCTGAAACATTCATGGAGAAAACTGAAGGTGACTAGAATCTAGGGACCTAATGGGTGAAAGAAACCAATTAGTGAAATATCACATACCTTGTGAAGAAATCTACGGAGAAATCCGTGGATTTTTAGGGCTGAATTTGGTGAAGGCCTCTGCTTATTCTTGGGAGAAAACTATCGCCTCTTTTGATTCCTTTCTTTCTAAGTCCAGAGAATTTAGGATAATTAAGGGTTTAGGTAGCTTTTGACTAATAAAGTAGGCTTAGAGTAGTCAAAACGACATAGCCTAGGCATTAAATTAGTTAGGAAATGTCTGGAGTGCCCCTGGAATTTAATTAGAAAAGCTGTTGAAAATCGCGAATCAGGGATCACGATTTAGTTCTACGACTCATGGAAAGTTCCAGGGGTCATGGAACTCAGTCGTGGTTTCCTAATCCTGAAAATTGGGCTACTGGATTGAACCCTACGAGTTGGGTTCACGACTCATGGAAACTTCCACGGGTCATGGAACCCACTCGTGGTTCCTGTGTGAAATTCTTAGTCCTCTGAACTTTGGTTCCACGAGTTGGGTTCACGACTTATGAAAACTTCCATGGGTCGTAGAACCCAATCGTGGTTCCTGAGGAATTAAGTATATAGGCTACTGGAACTGGTTCCATGACTTGGGTTCATGAATCGTGGAAACTACCACAGGTCGTGGAACCCAATCGTGGTTCTTGAAGGTCATATGCTACAAAGATTCCACGGACAAGTTCTACGGTCCGTGGAAACTTCTACGATCCGTAGACTTGAGTCGTGGAATGAACTTCAGAGGAGTAGTCCTCTGATCTTTATTCCATGAGTCCAGTCCACGTGTTCCACGACTCGTGGAAGTGACTCGTGGTTTTGCTGACAGTTGAAATCTTTTATTTCCTCTGGTTTTCTGAGCTAATTCTGGGCTTGAAAGTTTTGGGGTGTTACAATATCTCCCCCTTGGGATCATTCGTCCTCGAATGAAGACTAAACAAGCTGAGTTTGGAGGGAAAGAGCTGAATCCCTACCAACTGAGTACTAGAAACTGATATCTAACTGAACTGAGTTCCATGAACATGTAAGTATGCTGAAATTCAAGGATAACTGATGGAACAATGGTATTGAGACTGAATTATACAAGAGTAAACTGAGAGACTGGAGAGAAACTATTTAGCTCAAGCTGAAACTGAATTAGAGGGAAAGAGGTGGGGGTACTTGGACATCATGACTGCTTCTGCTTCCCAAGTAGCTCCCTTTATGGACTGGTTCCTCCACAAAACTTTAACTGGAGCGACTTCCTTATTTCTCAACCTACGAACCTGATGGTCAAGAATTTCAACTGGAACCTCCTCATAGGTGAAGCTATCCTTCACAACCACACTCTCTAAGGGTACTATCGAAGTCGAATCACCCACACACTTCTTCAATAGGGAAATATGGAAGACTGGATGAACTGCTGCTAGTTCTGATGGCAACTTTTCAGGATTCTGTAAGGACCTACATATCTAGGACTGAGCTTCCCTTTCTTGCCGAATCTCATCACCCCTTTTAATGGTGACACCTTAAGGAAAACTCAATCATCGATCTCAAACTTTAAGTCTCTTCTTCTTGCATCTGCATAGCACTTCTAACGACTCTGAGCTATTTTTATCCCCTCTATGATGAGTTGAACTTTCTCCATAGCCTCATGTACTGAATCTGTTCCAATCAAAGCTGCTTCACCTACTTCGAACCAACCAATAGGTGACCTATATCTATGCCCATAGAGGGCCTCATATGGGGCTATCCGAATGCTGGAATGGAAGCTATTATTATAGGCAAACGCTATGAGAGGTAGGTGATCATCCCAACTACCCTTTAAATCGATCACACAAGCTCTCAACATATCCTCCAAGGTCTGAATGGTACGCTCAGCCTGACCATCCGTCTACGGATGAAATGCTGTACTGAGGTTCACCTGAGTACCAAGACCTTTCTGGAAAGATCTCCAGAAATGGTATGTAAACTGAGGACCTCTATCTGAAATGATAGACAAGGGAACCCCATGTAACCTGACTATCTCACTGATGTAGAGCCTATCATAATCCTCCGCTGAATCTGTAGTCTTGACTGCCAAGAAGTGAGATGACTTTGTGACTCTATCCACTATCACCCAAATAGAATCATGCTGCTTGCGAGTATGGGGTAGACTCATTATGAAATCCATGTTAACCACTTTCCACTTCCAAGTAGGAATGCTAATCTCCTGAGTCACACCTCCTGGTTTCTGATGTTCTACCTTTACCTGCTGACCGTTGGGGCACTTAACCACAAAATCTCTGATGTCTCTCTTCATTCCGTTCCACCAATAGACTTCCCGTAGATCACGTTACATTTTAGTGGCACCTGGATGAATGGAATATCTGGAATTATGGGATTCTGAAAGGATCTGCTGTCTCAACTCACCCACTTTAGGAACACATAATCAACCCTGATAACAGAGTACACCATCTCCCTCCTAGGAGAAAATATCCACTCTCTGCTGATGAACTGCAGCCTTCAGCTGAAGCAGTATAGGATCAATATCCTGTTTCTCTTTAACTTCAGCTACCAATGAAGATTCTGACCTATTCTGAACTATCACACCACCCTCTGTTGTGTCCATAAGGCAAACTCCTAGGTGAGCAAGCTGATTAATATCTCTGACTAGTTCTCTCTTATCTTCCTCAATATTAGATACGCTACCCATAGACAGTCTACTGAGAGCATCAACCATTACATTGTCCTTCCCCGGATGGTAGATCACATTCATATCATAATCCTTGAGTAACTGAAGCCATCTCCTCGGATGAATATTCAACTCTTTCTGGGTGAATACATACTAAAGGCTCTTATGATCTGTGAACACATCAACATGAACACCATACAGATAGTGTCTCCAAATCTTTAGGGCAAACACAACCATTGCAAGCTTGAGGTCATGAGTCAGGTAGTTCTTCTCATGGGCCTTTAGCTGTCTGGAAGCATAAGCTATGACCTTACCCTGCTGCATCAAAACACAACCCAAGTTGACTCTGGATGCATCACAATAAACCACATAACTGTCTGAACCCTCTAGTAGAGTTAAAACAGGAGTTGTAGTCAACCTGGTCTTCAGCTCTACGAAACTCTTCTCGCACTCCTCTGACCATTGAAACTTGACCTTTTTTTGAGTCAACTTAGTCAATGGGGCAGCTATGGATGAGAATCCTTCTATGAACCTCTTGTAATAACCATCCAAACCCAAGAAACTTCTGATGTATGTCAGAGAGGTGGGTCTGGGCCAGTCCTTTACTGCCTCAATTTTTTGAGAATCAACACAGATCCCTTCTCTGGATACCACATGACTAAGGAAAGTGACAGACTGTAACCAGAATTCACACTTGCTGAACTTAGCAAATAGCTAGCGATCCTTGAGGGTCTGGAGAACAACTCTTAAATGAGTCGCATGATCCTGCTCATTTCAAGAATTAACAAGGATATCATTAATGAAGACAATGACGAACAAGTCCAAATACTATTTGGACACCCTGTTCATTAAGTCCATGAAAGCTGCGGGAGCATTGGTTAGTCCAAAAGACATAACAACAAATTTATAGTGACCATACCGAGTCCTGAAGGCTGTCTTTGGGATGTCACTATCTCTGACTCTGAGATGATGATAGCCGGATCTGAGGTCTATCTTGGAAAAGTAACTAGCGCCCTGTAGCTAGTTGAACAAGTCATCAATCCTGGGGATGGGATATTTATTCTTGATTGTGACTTTGTTCAACTGACGGTAGTCAATGCACATCCTGAGGGAACAATCTTTCTTACGTATGAACAACACTGGAGCACCCCATAGACAGATGCTGGGTCTGATAAAGCCCTTATCTAGAAGGTATTTAAGCTATTCTTTCAACTCCTTAAGCTCAGCTAGAGCTATTCTATAAGGAGGAATCGAAATAGGCTGGGTATCTGGAAGGAGATCAATTCCGAAGTCGATTTCCCTTTCGGGAGGAACTCTGGGAAGATCTTCTGGGAACACTTCTGGAAACTTGTTTACCACTGGGACTGACTCTATAGTTGGGGTCTCGAAGCTCGAATCCTTAACTCCAACAAGGTGATAGATATACCCTTTGGAGATCATTTTCCTAGCCTTAAGATAGGAGATGAAACGACCTATAGGCACTGAGTTACTACCCTTCCACTCTAAGACTGGCTCGTTAGGAAACTGAAACCAAACGATCCTAGTTCTACAATCGACTGAGGCATAACAGGTATGTAACCAATCCATGCCTAGAATGATATCAAAGTCTACCATTTCTAACTCTACCAGATTAGCTGAGGTGACTTTCGGGAAACTATGACTGGGCAATTTCTGTATACCCGTCTAGCTATAACTGGGTCACCAACTGGAGTAGAGACTGAGAAGGGTTCTAGGAGAGTTTCTGGACTGATACTGAAGTTTACTGCTACATAAGGAGTGATGAAGGAGAGTGTAGCCCTTGGATCTAACAATGCATAAACATCAGTATTAAAGACTCGCAACGTACCCATGACCACATCAGGAGTGTCCTCCTGATCCTGTCGAGCCTGAAGAGCATACAACCTATTTTGGCGCTGACCACCACCTGTACCAGATGAGGCACCCTGCTGGAGCTACTGTAGAACTAGTCTGAGTCTGCGGGTGACCATCCTTACCCTTTTGAGAAGCTGTGGGACAATCCCTCATCATGTGGCCTGGCTTACCACATCCAAAGCAATTTCCATTACCTTCCATGCACTCCTCCTGGTGGTTCCTACCACACTTTTTGCACACTGGGTTAGTGCGCCCATTAGTAACCCTACCTTGGGACTTAGAGCCAGGCGCTCTATCCTGATGATCCTTCTTGAACTTGGGCACTAGAGCACTAGCAGAAGATGGAGCTAGAGTTGAATTTTTCTGGCGATATTGAGAGCGATTGCCACCCTCTAACCTCTGCTGGAAGTGGCTATACTCACCTGTCCTAGCCCTCTTAGCATCACCTCCCCTCCCCTTGATCTTTTCCTCCTCAATCTATTGAGCATAAGTAACCAGCCTGGAGAAATCTATTTCTTTAATGATTATTGCGGTCTTGCATTCCTTGACCACATCATCAGACATACCAGACACAAACTTAATCATACGAGCTCTGGAGTCATCTACTATTGCTAAGGCATACTTGGATAACTGAGTGAACTTCAGTGCATAGTCCTTTATGCTTATGTCATTCTGTCTCAGATTGATGAACTCCTGAACCTTGGCTTTCCTGAGCTCTAGTGGGAAGAACCATTCCAAAAATGTAGTCTTGAAAAGATCCCAAGTCACTGATCCTGCATTGGCACAACGAGATTCCTTCCACTGCTGGTACCAAGTATAAGCCAGCCCTTTCAGCTGATAGGCAGCTAAGTCTGCACTCTCCACTGGAGTGATACCCATAATGTCTGTCACCTTTTGAATATCCTCTAAAAACTCTTGGGGATCCTTCTCTGACTTAGACCCATAAAACTCTGGAGGGTTCATCCGAGTGAAATCCCGAACATTGGCAACAACAATATTGACTTGAGGCGGAGCTGGAGCCGTAACCTGCTGATTGACTTGGGCGGTCATGGCCTGAGCAAGTACATGAAAAGCAGCCCTAAATTTGGCAAGCGTAATCGGCTCATTCAGTGGGTCTGCTGGAGCTGCTGGTGTTGATTGATTCCTAGCGTTAGCTCTTCTGGGAGGCATTTTTCTGAAATGCGAAGAGCATGAGTTAGAATAGAGGATGATTAAATAGAGTTTATACTCTATAGCACGAACTGGAAAAGAAAGAAGGGAAGTTATTCCTAATGACATCTCATAGCTTCTCCCCAATAAGTGAGGCGTGCTTCACACCCATGAAGAAGACTCTACTTGATGCGACTTTCAAACACCCTAGGACACTTAAACCTGATGCTCTGATACCAAGTTTGTCAAGCCCCGAAGCTACCCCCTGGATGCAACATGGTGCTTAGTGTCACAAGTGACCCCAAGCTAACCCATGGCATGACATATCTACGCAAAACCAATTTAGAGATATGTACTGTGCGAAAGCTAAAACAATTTAATATCTGAAAAGAAGAAGAGAGCCCAACAAATCTGAAATGGGTATAATATGAAAAAATAGTTTAGTGTTGATTGAAAACAACACTAACAACTACTGAGTCTAGTCTATGTCTGAAAGCCATCAAATTGAATAGGAGTTGCTGGGACATGCCCCTAGCTAACTCTACAAATTTAAAACTGAAGGTAAATACTGAAATGAAGCATGTCTATTGTCCTCGAACTAATGAGGACTCACCACTGAACTGCTGAGTACGAACTGGGGAATCGAACTAGGCGCGGTATGGATGCTGAGTGACTGAAACTACATAATAAAATGATGTAGCACAAAAGTATGCATCAGTACTTTGAATGTACTGAGCATGCATGATATGTATACAAAGCTGGACAATATAGAACTGAATATGAAGATAGATACTGCAACATAACTGAAAATTGAACTGAATGTAATGACCAAGTATAAATCATGATATAGTATACTGAAGTGAATACTGAATATAAATACTGGATACAAGGTCAATGCACATGAATCTGACTGTGGGAGATACTACTAACCGACATACCCCAAGTTGAGATAACTATGGGGCCAACCTGTGATCCTGGATGGGAGGGTGTTCATACCGTGCCAAGGGTACGAACAAGACTGACGTGGATCCACTATTGATGTCCATAAGGGACAAGGACGTACAACCTAGTCTGACAACTGACTCCTTTAAACCTATGGTGGTGCCGTAGTTCTGGGACTTGGGGACTGCTTCTAATGGTCTTAACCTAAACTGACAACTAAACCTTCATCCCCTCATCCGCTTGGTACTAAGTCTACTCCCGCTGAATGTAAGCGATAATATACTGAATAAAATGATAGCTCAAAATACTAAAGAAAGGTTGAGAATGCACATACATAAGCTGAAGGATATGGCATTCAATTTCTAAAGCATGAGCATATAACTGATCTGTTTAGCAAGCTAAATTCATGGAAATACTAGAATTTCTACAAGCTAGGATTTCTAACATTATTCATGAAACTATAACAATTCTCCAAGAGACATGAAATCAATACCATAAAAGCTGTAAGGATTGAATTACAATAGTTTCCCTAAGATTTTGGAACCCTAGGTATGAAACATTCATGGAGAAAACTGAATTTGACTGGAATCTAGGGACCTAAAGGGTGAAAGGAACCCACTAGTGAAATCCCACATACCTGATGAAGAAATCCATGGAGAAATCCTTAGATTTTTAGGGCTGAACTTGGTAAAGGCCTCTACTTGTTCTTGGGAGAAAACTATCGCCTCTTTTGATTCCTTTCTTTCTAAGTCCGGTGAATTTAGGATATTGAAGGTTTTATAAGTCAGGTGAATTTAGGATAATGAAGGTTTTAGGTATCTTTTGACTAATAAAGTAGGCTTAGAGTAGTCAAAATAACGTAGCCTAGGCATTAAATTAGGTAGGAAATGTCTAGAGTGCCCCTAGAATTTAATTAGAAAAGCTGTTGAAAATCGTGACTCAGGGATCACGACTTAGTTCTACGACTCGTGGAAAGTTCCATGGTTTGTGGAACTCAGTCGTGGTTTCCTGATCCTGAAAATTGGGCTACTAGATTGAACCCTACGAGTTGGGTTTATAACTCGTGGAAACTTCCACGGGTCGTGGAACCCACTCATGGTTCCTGTAGGAAATCTTGGTCCTCTAAACTTTGGTTCAACGAGTTGGGTTCACGACTCGTGGAAACTTACACGGGTCATGGAACCTAATTGTGGTTCCTGAGGACTTAAGTATAGGCTACTGGAACTGGTTCCATGACTTGGGTTCACGATTCGTGGAAACTACCACGGGTCCTGGAACCCAATTGTGGTTCCTGAAGGTCAACTACTACAAAGATTCCACGGACAAGTTCTACGGTCCGTGGAAACTTCTATGGTCCGTAGATTTGAGTCGTGGAATGAACTTCAGAGGAGCAGTCCTCTGATGTTTTTTCCACGAGTCCAGTCCATGACTCGTGGAATGTTCCACGACTCGTGGTTCTGCTGACAGTTGAAACTTTTTATTTCCTCTGGTTTTCTGAGCTAAGTCTGGGCTTGAAAGTTGTGGGGTGTTACAAAGGCTGTCCTAACCGGAAAAAGTTAGAACCATGTCATACCAGGATCCTGTCATAAGCCATAGAGGGCACCTACGGTGGCACGTAGTTCTGGGACTAAGGGTACTCTCACCCGGTCCAATTCGGTGCTAAATACTACTCCCAATATATATATATATATATATATATATATATATATATAACATGAGGCTCACATACATGTGACATGCCAAGATGTCAAGCTTGTTCATAAACATGTTCATACCCCGAATCGTCATACTACTCACGAACCTTGGTTTTAGGAAAAATAGTTCATGAGCATTGATGGCACATCGGGTGTCTTGTCTTGCATAATAGTTCATAACTTAGAAATTTTGATGGAACTAGTTCAATTTCATAATAACAGATATTTTCATAGAACATAGGAACTAGGCATGCACTTGCTTGAAAAATCCAAGAGAATCCATGTTATCAATTTTCCAATTTTCTTATATCAAACCATGCATGTAGGATTTACAATAATTAGCCTTTAATTCAAAATAAGAGTTCATATGTAAAAACCCATGCAAAATCATGCAATTTAGTAGTAATTTTATAATAAAATCACGAGAATCATTGTCTGAAGCAATCACTTGCCATTCTAGAATCTGAACATGATCGTGAATCTGAAATGGGACCATGGCGCTGACACACAAGGCATAAAAAAGGTATCATAATGGAAGAAGTATTCTTAGGACGCTAGGATGCAAATAAGCTTCTGCCTCCCCTCTTGACTTTGTTCTAACATCCACAAGCATCGCTACCTGAGCCTCCAAAATTTGGTCGATTCTAAATTTCACCATATCCCCCTTAGGTTCATGCTACCCTCCTAAGTCTATGGACCTCTCACCAACTTTTTAAATGAACTATGATCGTTTTACCCTAACAGAACATACACTACTCCAGAATCTAGCATGAACACCCACTTCCTTCTATAGTCTAAGACCCTCTTTCACCTAAAAGTCTAGGCCTCAACCCTCTTATCCCCACTCTGTTCTAGGTCAAGATAACTCACAACCAAATAATAATAGGGGTACGGGGACTATGGATGCATACAGGAAAAAAATCTAGTGACGTACCTGATTTAACTTCTGGAGGAATACTCTGACCCGACTAGATAAGTAATGAAAAGAATTGTCTTTGGAGCTGAACACCACCATTGATCCGCTTAGATGAGGGGCTGATCCTATGGCCTAACTGACCACACCCAAAACATCTTCCTTTGCCAGCAAGACACTCACCTATATGAAACTTACCACATCCACTACAACGAGGGTACCCCAAGGTCTTCGGAGCCCTATTGTGACAAGATTGAGAATCAAGGGCAAGTGTGCTAACTAAAGATGGGGTAGGTCCGGATGACCTCTGCTGAGAAGATGATTGGTTCCTTGTTCCGGTCTTCTAGCTCTTCCTCTTCCTCTTCTTTAGTTTCTCTTTCTCATTCAACTGAGCTGTCATGGCTTGAGCCAACATACAGATAGCTTCACAAAATTCCGCATTCATAACCTCATGATCTGGAGTGGTTGGATTAGCATTCCTCATGGGGTTTCTTTATGGAGACATTATCTGAAATGCATACAAATAGATTAGAATGGTAAGTAGAGTCAAACTCTATCGCACGATAGTGAACATGAAGAAGTGAAGTCTTTTCCTAAAATACCTCGTAGCCTCCCTGTCATAAGTATGCCACGCTTCACACCCATGAAAGAGACTCTACTTGATGCGACTTTCAGACACCCTAGGACTCTTGAACCTGAGGCTCTGATACCAAGTTTGTCACACCTCGAGGCTACCCCTGGATGTAACATGGGACACGGGACCACAAGTGTCCCAAGTTAACCCTTGGTCATAGCATAACTCAGGCATATCAAATAAGCATAGAGGAAGCATATTAGTAACTAGATAACTCAATCAATAAGATAAAAATCAATAGGAACATGATTCGAAGAAGACCCGAATACTGTCTATGTATGAAAATCCTCTACACATGACTTAAGGAGTTACTAGGACAAGACCCTAGCTAACTCAAGGTACAGAAGTAAATAACCAAAACTATGTAGAATCATAACTAGCCCTCAAACAATGAGGATTACCAACACTGACTGGAAATGGCCTGCGGTCTCTAGCCACAAGCCTGAGGGAGGGAACCTAAATCTGCATCATCAAGAGGATGCAGCACAAAGTATGCGTCAGTACTATAGGATATACTGAGTATGTGAGATATGCATGATCATGATAAAAACATACTTAAAACATGCTTGAAATGACTTGGTGTACTTAGAGAGATAGCATAAGAAAATATCAAGATATAAGGGATAAAACGTGAAATAAAGTCAGGATTCAAAGTAGAGTATCATATAACTTATTAGCTTGAAAATAAACATGCGGGAGTTTATCTTAACCGATATTAAACCATGCTGAGCTACATGGAGTCCAGTGTCATGCACCCACACTAAAAAAGGCTATCCTAACCGGCCAAAGTTAGAACCATATCATACCAAGATTCTGTCATAAGCCACAAAGGGCACCTATGGTGGCACGTAGTTCTGGGACTAAGGGTACTCTCACCTGGTCAAACTTGATGCTAAATACTACTCCCAAAATATATATATATATATATATATATATATATATATAACATGAGGCTCATATACATGTGACATATCTAGATGTCAAACGTTTAATAAACATGTTCATACCCCAAATCGTCATACTACTCACGAACCTTGGTTTTAGGAAAAATGGTTCATGAGCATTGATGGCACATCGGGTGTCTTGTCTTGCATAATAGTTCATAACTTAGAAATTTGCACGGCACTATTTCAATTTCATAATAACATGGATTTTCATATAATATAGGAACTAGGCATGCACTTGGTTGAAAAATCTAAGAGAATCCATGTTATCAATTTCCTAATTTTCTTAAATCAAACCATGCATGTAGGATTTACCATAATTAGCCTTCATTTCAAAATAGGAGTTCATATGTAAAAACCCATGCAAAATCATGAAATTTAGTAGTAAGTTCATAATAAAATCATGAGAAGGCAATTTATAGCAAAGCCCATAAGAATTGGGTAAGAACCCTAATTGAAAGTTCATGAAATCAAAATAAAGATTTGGGGTTTTGGGCACAAGGGTGAAAGAAACCCATTGTTGAATACCCACATACCTTGCTTGAAGCTAACCCACTTGAAATTGAAAAGAAGAGGAGGATTAAACTTGGAGCTTGAGACTTAGAGCTTGAAACCCTAACTTGAGGCTTGAGAAGATGTAACTCCTTTTCTTCTTTTGGAAGTTGATTTAAAGAATGGAAGAGAACTTAGGACAAGTAGGAATAAAAACCCTCCTAAATAGGCTTAAAACGACTTAGTATAGGAGTTAAAATAATGGAAAATTACAAAAATACCCCTAGACTTAAACTTGGAAAAAGCTATAAAAAGTCGACTTTAGAGACCACGAGTCAGTCCATGGTCCGTCATCCTAAAGGACGATCCATCAAATGATCCATGGTTTCAAATCCCACTTCTAGGGGTTTACTGGAACTCAACATCATGAGTCACTCTACGGTCCGTGGTTCAGGACAACGGACCATACTGTTGACTCATGGTTCCGACTTTAGGATATAAGGATCCTCTGATCCTCAGGGATAACGAGTGAAAGAATGGGTCGTGGAATAGGTTGATGAGTCATCAACCCACTCATGGAATTTAGAGGACTTGGTACCTCTCTGAAGGTGATTCCGCATGTTACAGGATGGACCATCGTTCAAAACGATGACCCATCAAGTCATTCATGAAAACTGGGTTGAAAAGCTGAATTTTGACAAACCACGGGTCACTCTACTAACCGTGGTTTTGGTCTACAGGTCGTGAACCAACCAGTGGTTTTGAAGATGAAAATTTTAAGGTTCAGGTCAGCAATCACGTGTCACAGTACGGACTGTGGTTCAGAACCACGGTTTGTCATCCCTGTCCGTAGTCACTGATAGTGCTGCAGTAAATTGCCCATAACTTTTTACTCTGGACTCGGATTAATGCGCGATCGGTGGCGTTGGAAAGAAGACTCAAAAAATTTTAATTTGGTTGGTACTAGGCTACCTAACTCTTTATATTTTAGGAGGAATGGTCAATTGAATTTAACCCTAGTTTAGTCTTACATGAAAACTTACTTGGGTGAGGTGCTTGCGACTTAACTTGATAGGAGTTTCTTATGAACATGATTCGCATTCAAAGCATTCAACACACTATAAAAATAATCATTATACTCATGGACAAGGTTCAGATATTAGCTTAGGATTTTTGGGGTGTTACAATAGTATATATTTTTTTAATCAAACTTGGGCCAAGCCCATTTTTTTCAAAGTAAAGAAATAGTCTATGACTCGGGTTCAATTGACCCAATCCCAAAATAAAATCATACAAGTACTGATCATAGTATATTCATTAATCATATATCACACATTAAAATCAATTAGATGAAAAATATTAGATTTCTGACCCTAAACCAATTGAGAGAGAGTTATTAATCATAATTTATTGATCTGATGCTTATAAGTGTTGTTGTATGTTATATATCATAATTTAGACCAACACATGACTTTTTTTTATCATATGCAGTGGTTCATCTATTTATCTGAGACATTTAATGTCAAATCAGCTTGAATATTGATTAGCATGATCAAGATTAATTGTCTTAATTTCATAATCTGAAAGTTATGCTTTTAACTCAATTATTTTGCACAAGCAATTTTGTGAATGTAAAATTACAAGTTAACAATAAATGCACATGTGATCATCTTATAGATACATCTTAATATCCCATGATAGGTAACCGAGCACATATTCACCTTCTATACTTTTCAGAATTTAAGAGATTCAATCTCAACATTAGCTTATCTAATCAACTTATCATGAGAACAAACAACATAACCAATTCATGAAGAATCTTTTCATTATTCTATATATGTTGAATACGTAATATGCACATCTTTGAAATGGAAAAATCATTGATGTAACGACCTGTTCCATCATTATAGTAGAATAAGGGCATAATTACCTGGCTAGAAATATTTCTAGGATGAGAGTTGTTAAAATCTCAAGTTAGGGTGAGCTTCGATGAAAGTATAGTGTTTTATGCCTTAGAGAAAATTGGGGTTTTGTGGTTCATGGAGTGGTAGTGGGAAGTCCTTTTATGGATAGTTGACTATCATAGGATTCTGTAGGAAGTTTCGAGACTAAATTTGGTTTATAAAACTCCAATTATGGATGTTGTCGCGTCATAAATAATCGGTGATGTCCATAAAATAAAGTGTGTTGTGAAATAAGAGATTTTAGACGAGAAACGACATTCTAAAAATTAACGTTCATCGCGACAAAGGGCACTCTCATCCCGATGGTCCATCGTGAGGAGCCATCTTCATAGCGATAACACATCGCAATGAGAATTGGATCACCACGATGAGAGATTGGGTAGTATACTTGTACATTTTTTAGTTTTAGGTTATTTCCCACAAACTCTATTTTGTTCTAGAGCTGTAAGAATTGATTCTCTCAAGAAAACTAGGGCATTCTTCTCCGTTTGAGGTAAATACTCTATAAAACCTCTTTGTTTGTTGATCATTAATCTTCATAGACCTTTAATGAGGGGATTAATGATGAAATTATTGAATTTGTGCTCTAGAAGTATGAACTTGGGGAAGAACCCTATGGGTAGATGTAATTTCATCTAGAATTGATTCGAAGATGTATATTTTTAATTTCTAGTATGAAACTAGTTATTTTTAACATGATTAAGGCTAATGGAGAACCTTGGATTCCATAAAGATGAAGAACTTGATTAGAAAATTCTTTGGGTATTGATTTCATGAATGTTATGAGGCTAGTTATCGATTAATTAGCCCTTGGAGAATGATAGAAACTTCGTTTAAGGATAGAATTTATGTGTTAAATTTTCAAGGCCTAAAATAAAGAGTAAATGATTAATTACTCTTATATGATTATTGTTTATAAACCCTGAGCATTCCAAAGAGTTAAGAAAGGGTAAAGAGGTCGCAAAGTAACTTGCGGGTGGTAATTCTTCACTAGAGGTTATGGTTCTATTTGGAGTTGAGACTCGTATTATTACATGATATGTAGTTGAATTATATAATCTGTGATTAGTCTTCGAACATGTGTGAATTATATCTGTTTTTCTGTTATGCTTGAATGAATAGGCTAGACTATAGGAAGTGATAAGTGAGCTGAAATGTCTAAGTGTAAATGTGCCTTGGGCACTGTAGATATCATGAGAAATAGGTTTTAGAGCCTGGTTATATTGATACTGATGTTGATACAATTATTATGGATTGGATATTTACCACGCCGGTATGGTACGTGGACACCTAGGTCTCCTACAGGTCATGTCTAATTGAGTAGAAATAAGTCCCTTTAGCATGTATATAGACTCTTTTGCTTAGCATTGATTAGCTAAATGAGATTAGAGAGACTAGACGTGTTGATGAGAGATGGATGAATAGAAGTTCCATGTGTTAAGACTTGAAAGTGGACTCTTTACATTTGTGATGGTATTCAGTAAACTCTATGAACTTGATATTGTTGCTATTAACCTGAACTGAGATGATTATCTGTTGGTTGATTTATGTAACACCCCCAAATTCAATCCAGCTTTTAAACTTAAGAAAGCTGAGAATTTTTTTAACTTTTCAGAAATTACGGGTACAAATCATGGACCGTAGTTTAAACCACGAGTCATAAAGTGAACCCGTGGTTCTAATCTGCTAATTTAGTCTCTGGCCTGAGAATCACAAGTTGGTTCTATGGACCGTGGTTCTGACTACAACCCATTCTATCAACTCGTGGAATCAGATCAGAGGGTTGACAGTTTCCCTAGATTTCACGACTGGTTTCTACGGCCCATAGTTTGAACTACTGACTATCCTACTAACTCGTAGAACTTAATCAGAGATCAGCAAATTCCCCAGGAAATACGACCGAGGTCTATGGACCATAGTCCATTCTACGAGTCATCTTGTTGACTCGGAGAACCTGTTCTGTAGCCTGCCTCTTGGCTCAGGAACCACGAGTTGTGGTTCACTATGACCCGTAGAACCCATCCGTGGAACCTGAAGCCCGGAAAATTTACAGTTTTTCTTAATTAAGTCCCAGGGGTATTTCAGTCATTAACCACCCTTTTAACTCCTAAGTGAGGTTATTTTGGCTACTTTTAGTAGGGTTTATACCCCATTTAGCCTTAGACTCTCATTATCCCTTATTCATCTACCAAATTGGGAAAATAACTCCCTCAAGCTCCAAGTCTCAAGCTCCAAGTTCAAGCCTCCTTTCCTTTTCAATTTCAGTTGGGTTAGATTCAATAAGGTATGTGGGTATTCAATAAGAGAATCCCTTCACCCTTATGCCCCAAACCCCAATCTTCTAAATTGAATTTATGGATTTCTAAATTAGGGTTCTTACCCAAGTTGGGGAAAATTGATGGGTTTTATTTTAAAGTATAATGCATGACTTCTTATTCATTATCCATGTTTTAATTGTGGTTCCTTAAGTATTTACAAAAGAACATATGTTGATGATGAATTCTAGCATAATTTCATTGAATTGCATGCCTTCAAGTAAAATTGGTATGTTTAGATAACATGATCTCTATTTTCATGATATTGCATGCCAAATTCTTCAAACTATGATTTTAGAAAGGAAAGTATATTTTGAATTATGGTTATGTAAAGCTTTAGGACTCATGATTTGTGAATTGCATGACATCAGATATATCCTTATGATTTTCCAACATTTTTGGACATTAGATATGTCCCTATGTTTTATGAAAGGTTTGGCATCCATATATATCTACCTAAGTTATGAACAATTTTGACATCAAATATGTCACAATGATTATGAGCTATACATATATGTTTGGGGGGTAGTATTTAGCACCGAGCAACGAGGGTTCGATTACTCAAGTTCAACAACTACGTTGCTAACGTAGTTTATATTCACTCAATGGGCTTATGAAAGTGGTTCCACTCTTTATTATCATGGTGCCCTTGCCTTAGCGGGGCATAGGGCAACTTTGCCAACTAGGGTGATATAGTTGGATTATGGTGTTCTTTATCTTAGTAGGGTTCGGAACAACTTTGCTAACTAAGGTTATATAGTTAGATTCCATGTAGCTCACATGTCTACTGTCAGTTATAAAAAACTCCCGTATGAAAGCTTTTCAGTTTAAATTATATGATACTCTACTTTTGAAGTTGATCTTCTATTTTCATGTCTTATGTTTAACTACGATTTTACTCATGAATTCTCTTATTATGCATGGCTTTAGTCTTTCAATCATGATTCAAGCACGTTTACATTTATTGTTGCATAGACTCATATATTCAGTACATCCTATCGTACTGACGCATTTTGCCCTGCATCCTTTTATGATGAAGATTCAGGCATAAGCCCTCAGACTCGTGACTAGACTACGCCAAACATTCAGCTGATTATTGGCGAGTCATCATTATTTGAGGACTGGAGTTAGAGTGTCTATATGTATGCTTTTATTTCAAATTTCGAGTTAGCTGGGGTCTTCTCCCAGCAACTCTTTATGACAGTTAGAGGCTTTTCAGACATAGACAGTATGCGAGTCTTCCTTTGGATTTGTATTCCTATTTTACTTAATTATCTATTCATTTGATTTCAGATCTTCCTATTATGCTTTTGCTCGTGTATTTGAATTATCTGAGTTATACTATGACCAAGGGTTATCTTGGGTATAACACCCTGGAAGTCGAGTCAGCTTTTAAACTCAGAACTTGTAGAAAATTTTGAAATTTCAGGGATCACTGGTCAAGAACATGAGCCGTGGATGGTTCCACGAGTCGTGGAAGTGACTCGTGATTTCAGTCCTGCAGACCTTCCTTAGATGTGAGAACCACAGATCAGTTTCACGGGTCATGGAACCAACCCATGGAACTTAGACAGTGAGTGGTTCAATCCCCTCGGAACCACGAGTCGATTCCATGACTTGTAAAAGTTTCTACGAGTTGTCCTATTGACTCGTGGAACCTGTTCCGTAGCCTAAAAGTTTGGACAGTTTCCATGAGAAGGAACCACAAGTCATGGTCAGGTCCACGAGTCGTAGACTCCACCCGTAGAGCCCAAAGTCGAGTTTTAAAATAGCTTTTTTTTAATTATGTCCCAGGGTTATTTTGGTCATTCCCCACCTTTTTAACTCTAAAATAATGTCATTTTGACTATTTCAAGAAGGTTTTTCTCCCTCATTAGCCTAAGTTCCTTCTAAGATCTTCACTCAACTCCCAAAAAGGAAAGGTTTTTCTCCAAGCTCCAAGCTCCAAGCTCAAGTCTCCTAAGTCTTTTCAATTTTATTGGTTAGCTTCAATCAAGGTATGCGTGTATTCAACAATGGGTTCCTCTCACCCTTGTGCAGAAAACCCTCAATTCTTATTTTAAATTATGAACTTATGAAATTAGGGTTTTGATCTAAATTGGGGAAAACTTATGAAATCAGTTTCTATACTTAAATTCATGGTTCCTTCTTGCTTATTTATGATTTGATTATGATTCCTTTATTGGATTTAAAAGCCCAAGCATTAAAGTTGAGTTCTAGCATGATTCCATTGAATTGCATATTTCAAGTGAAATTGGACATGATTAGATATCATGACCTTAAGAATTTATGAAATTGCATGCCTAATTCTTCAAGTATGAATTTAGAAAGAAAAGTATGATTTGAATTATGGCTATGCTTTACTTCAAGAACTTATGATATAAGAATTGCATGGTACCCGATGTGCACTCATACTTTTCAAAAGAGATTTGGTATTCGATTATACCTTCATGAACTTGTGAGCTATATGTATATGATTTGGGATTAGTATTAGCACCGAGTTGGACAGAGTGAGAGTACCCTTAGTCCCAGAACTACGTGCCCCCATAGGTTTTAAGTCCTCTCAGTTGGGTATCAGATTTAGTGATCACACCACAGTCATGCCTTTATACCCTGGCAAGGTATATTGGGTCCTTTCGATAGGGCGTATACATCGGATTCCAGGTAACTCACATAGTCTATGTCGGTTAGAGAACCTCCCACTGAAACATTTTATGCTTTAAAGATGTAATTGACTCCTATTCAGATTTCAAAAGCTTCGCTTATTATCATGTTTTAACTTATGATACATCATAGAGTCATTTGCATCCAGTTTTACTTTTAAAGCATGATTTCAGTTATTAAAGCACACTTAGTATGTTTTCATCATGATCACGCATAGCTCACATATTCGGTACATTCTATAGTACTGACACATGTCTTGTGCTGCATCCTTTGATGATTCAGATTCAGGTGTTCCATCCCAGGTACGTGGCTAGAGTCTTCAGGCCATATTCTATCAGCTGTTGGTGAGTCCTCTTAGGTCGAGGACTAGTTATGTTCCTAGTTATGTTAGTTTCTTATTTTTGTACTTCGAGTTAGCTAGGGTCTTGTCCTAGCAACTCTTTATGTTATTAGTAGAGGCTTTTCAGACATAGACAGTATTCAAAGCCCTTTTTAGACTTTGTATTCGTATATGACTTCCAGACTTATCTATTATGTTTTCTTTTTATCTGATTTCCCTTATTATGCTTCCGCTTTTAAATTATTAGGCTTGAGTATGCTATGACTATGGGTTAATCTGAGGTACTTGTGTCCTGGATCCCATGTTACGCCTAGGAGGTAACCTCAGGGCGTGACATTGGGGCACTTGTGGTCCCAGGTCCTATGTTACGTCAAGAGGGTAGCCTCGAGGCGTCACAAACTTGGTATCAGAGCCTCAGGTTCAAGAGTCCTAGGATGTATGAAATCCGCATCAAGTAGAGTCTCTTTCATGTTTTTGAAGTGCACCACACTTATGAGAGGGAAGTTATGAGATGTCTTAAAAAAACTTTACTTTTTTCATGATCATATCGTGCGATAGAGTTTAACTCTAATATACCTCTAATCCTTTCCTTGTACTTTTCAAATTATGCCTCGATGTGATATGTCTCACCGAGCCACTCAGAATGCTGCTCCTCTAGATCCAGCCCCCGAGGTCATGAATGAGGAGTTCAGGAATGCCATCCACATGCTAGCCTAGACTATAATCGCTCAGGACAACCAGCCGGCTCCTATCCTCGTCCATCTTCAAGGTGGGGTAGCGGCCCGAGTTTGTGATTTTATGTGTATGAACCCACCTGAGTTTTGGGGTTCGAAAGTGAGTGAGGATCCACTAAATTTTATCGATGAAGTGAAGAAAATCTTTGATGTAATGCAAGTGGCTAGTGTTGATAGTGTCGAGTTAGCATCTTATCAACTCAAGGATGTAGCTCATATCTGGTTCACGTAATGGAAGGAAGCTAGGGCTAGGGATGTGGTCCCTATGACTTGGGAGTGTTTCGAGAGGTCTTTCCTAGATCGATTCTTCTTAAGGGAGTTAAGGCAAGCGAAGCCCGAGGAGTTTATGAACTTGAGACAGGGATCCATGACTGTTTAGGAGTATGGGTTGAGGTTCACTCAACTTTCTAGATATGCTCCCGCTATGGTGGCTGACCCACAGGATCACATGGGAAATTATATTTGTGGAGTCTCAGATTTGGGAAAGAAGGAGTGTAGATCTGCTATGTTGTTGAGTGACATGAGTATCTCCAGACTTATGACTCATGCTCACCAGATTGAGGGAGACAAACTTAGTGAGACGGCTAAGGAGAATAAAAGAATCAGATCTGAGGGTTTGGGATTTAGCCATCAGAAGTCCAGAGGTGGACATCGATCTTTCTTTCAGAATAGGTCATCAGGACCTGTGCATTCTACCGCTAGTGCTCCTTCTCAGAACTCCAAGCCTCATCATGATCAGTCTGGTAGAGGTGCAGGCTCTTATTTTCAGGGGAGTGGTGCAAAGGGGCTTTCCTACCCTGTTTGCACCAAATATGGAAAGAATCATCCCCACGAGTGTCTAGGTGGTTCAGGTGGTTGTTTTGGATGTGGCCAGGTTGTTCACAGGATTAAAGATTGCCCTTCTGCCAAGAAGGGACAGGGTGGTAGTAGGAATCAGTCTGCCCTAGCAGCTCCAGGAGGTTGACCAGCCTAGCATGGCACTGCTTCTAGTTTTGGTGGTTAGCGCCAGAACTACCTTTATGCCATGTCCTCCCGCGAGGACTAGAAGAGTTCACCGAATGTTATTACTGGTATATTGAAAGTCTTCCCTTTCGATGTGTATGCTTTATTGGATCCCACACTACTGGAAAATGAGCCTATTACAACACCAAGGAAATCATTGTTGTAAGCCTTAAAACTATTGCAGTCATACTATGGCAATAGGGGTTATGCCCGCCCCACCAGCTCGCATGACCATAGATCTATGGCAACAGTTCCTTGCAACGGTTCCTTGCAACAGTCCACTAAACCATTTCTTAAAACACATCTATTGCAACGGTTATTCATCCCTCTATAACTGCAAATTTATATATCAATTGGAACAGTTAAAACCGCTACAATTGATAATTTGCAACCTTTGTATTGTCTATGTTGCAACGAAAAAAAGAGCTCAATTGAAACGGTTATTATAGTTTTGCAACAATTATTTTGCCTGTTTTGCAACGAAATTTTTAGCTCAATTGCAATGGTTACTATTGTTTTGGAACAGTTATTTTATCTATGTTGCAACAATATTTTTAGCTCAATTCTGATAGTTAATACTGTTATTGCAACGGGTTTGCACAGTGACCAAAAATGCTATAGCAACAGTTATATTTTACCAATTGTAACAATTCTTTTATGTTCCAACAATTGGTAGCCTGTGCTTTAGAAAAAAACTATTGCAACAGTTCTCTTTTACCTATTGGAACAGTTCATCTATGTTCCAATTGGCTGGGCTGTAAATATAAATATTTGAAAATTACGAAATCGTATATACCACGAAAGATGATAGTTACTAAATGAAACTGAATGATCATATTTCCAAATATAGGATCAGTCACATAATATCATCCGCCATAAGCGCAAAATATACAAAATAATGCAGTCATAATGTGTCATCCGCCATAGGCGCAAAATATACAAAATATCAGTCTTACTTATCCATATATAGGCAAAATATGGACAGTTGGCACATGTTCCAACTGTACAGTGAACAAAAAGTGAAGAGCCATAATGTCAACAAAAGACCAAAGTTCTTACAATTTGCAATCAAATATCTCAACTGCCTTCTTCATCAATGCTTTCATCATCTCCTTGATTAGTATATCCACCTACAAAAGTCGATAAATATAAGTTATGAATAAATTTTAATTATTATCTGCTGAAACTTCAATTTTTAGTCAATGATAGGCAGTGAGATAAAAGGAGAAAGCTAATAAAAATTTCTTCAATGTGTATCTGAGAGAATTTTACAACATGAATCCAATATCTAGGCTCCCGAAAACTTTGAGCCAATAATTATATGGGTTGTTAGTCAATCCCATAGTTTATAAACATCCAGAAGTTCTACAAATATTACCATCTCAATTCACAGGTTCAGAAGTTAAAATTTTTGATTGGAGTTGCACTAGAATTGCCAATGCATGTTAAGTACCAGCAAAACACTATCACATCGATGTAGTTTAACATACTATAAATGTCAAGGTCAAATGCAAAACATACTTCAACACTTAAAAGCAATGATCAAGCTTTTAACAGATGCATTACAACAAACTTCTATCCTCTTGTACCACACCATAGTTCTACCAAAATACAGATTTTGAACTTAAATTTGTACATCAAAAAAGTATAAACATCCATAAGTTATACAAATATTATCATCTCAATTCACAGGTTCAGAATTTAAAAGTTTTGATTGGAGTAGCACTAGAATTGCCAATGCATGTTAAGTACCAGCAAAATACTAGAGAAAGGATGCAGTTTAACATACTATAAATGTCAAGGTCAAATGCAAAACATACTTCAACACTTAAAAGCAACGGTGAAGCTTTTAACAGATTCATTACCACAAACTCCTATCCTCCCGCCTCACACCATAGTTCTGCCAAAGTACAGATTTTGAACATAAATTTGTACATCAAAAAAATAAATTTTGAAGTTCAATTACTCAATAAAGCTTAGTAGCAATTCAATTACTCAATAAAACTTTGAAGGCCAAGGCTGACGAGGTCTCACATTTTTAAGCAAACTAACTTTAGATACTATTAAAGATACAGTCAAAACACTAACTACCTGATATGCCGCCATTCTACGGCACTTTTGACGCCTCTAAACTAAGAACATTCATAAGTTTTCAAGCAACCATCGTCGTTTTTGATGTTTTATGTTATGTTTTCAGGAAAGAGAGACAAACATAGAAACGGAAGGAAATACGAGCAAAACGACATTCTGGATAAGAGTGACGGCCTGAGTGACGGTCCGTCAAGCTGGTGACAGTCCGTCAGCCCAAACCGTCAACCTTAGGCAGCACCACTGCCTAGTGGTGACGGCCACCGTGACGGTCCGTCACCCCAAACCGTCAAGTTGAGGCAGTGCGCGATGCGGATTCCGAACGTTTTTGGGTTTATTTCCTGGACTCCTATAAATACCCTATGTTAGGTTTATTTCATGCATTGAATTACAAATTAACATAATTCATTACCAATACATTACCCAATAGTTTTAGGAGAGTTTTTGAGCGAGAATTTGAGAGCAAGAAACACGTTTTCTTCTTCTTGAAATCGTGTTCTTGAATTGTTCTTGGGATCTTGGTTTCTTGTTCTTGGATAATTGAAGATTGTTTTCATTATATTGTAAGAATCTCTTTTCTTTATTATGAATATGAACTTCTTCTCTTTCCATAAAAGCATGATTAACTAACTTCCCACAACTAGGGTTGTGGGAGCCATGGCTAAAGTAGCGATATAGATTCCGGGTAGCGTCGGGTTCAATATTTATGATTGTCACGTTGTTAATCATTCATTCTTCACGTTTTCTAGTGGTTGCAAATATTAGAACATGCCTAGGTTTAATTTTCTTGAGTAAAGAAATTAAAACCGGGAAATTTGATTAACTACGAGGATTCGAGACTACCAACTCTCGTCTTATGATTAATGCTGTAACTAGATTAATCTACTTGATGTTTAGGATTGAAATATAAAATCTCACCTTTTCAAGTTCGAGAGAATTGAAAAGGAAATTCGTCTATTTGGTTGAGAAATGTTTAGATGATACCATTAATTCAACCACATCGTGACACGCATATAAGAAAGAACCCGGCTAAGCTTTAAATCGGAATTGTTACAACGCCATGGTGAACACTTCCCTAGTTCTCTCTCATATTGATTTTCACTCATACATTATTGTTCGTTTTGTTTACACATTGTTCACACAAACCCCCCCTATTTACCGGAAACTATCGACAATTAGTCATTTATTCACTAAAGACTTAACTTTCACCTTATTCCCTGTGGGATCGACCCCAACCTCTGTTGGGTTCTATATTTGATGACGACCGCTTACGCTTCTTAAATTGAGGTGTAGTTTGGGCGTTATCAAATTTTGGCACCATTGCCGGGGAATACGGTTGTTTATTAAGTCCGGTGTGTTTATTTAACCTTTAGTCATATTTCCTGCTTTTATTTTTGTTTGTTGTTTTTGTTTTTACAGGGTACATAGTTGTGCATGCCAAGTATCCAAGGCTCGGGTGAACCAATATTACCCTACGACCCCGAGCTGGCAAGAATGATAAGGCGAAACATGAATGAGCAACAACAAGAGGCAGCGAGACTCGCTGCAGCGCAGCAAGCCCAACAACGTTTGAATGCTGGTGGTCTTGAGGTCGACATGGAGTTGAATGATGAGGATATCGATTTGGATGGAGTTGGTGCTATGGGCACCATTATTCTTCCTCCGCTAGCGCCTGGGGCCAAGTTCAACATTACTAGCACAATGATTCAGCTGTTGAACTTGAGAGGAGTGTTCCGCGGTGTTGCTGGTGACGATCCAAACCAACACTTGATGAATTTCGTGGGTATCTGCAAGTCGTTCGAACTGCCTGGAGTAAGTCAGATAGCGATCAGGCTCAGGTTGTTTCTGTTGTCTCTGTCTGATGAGGCAGCATTATGGTTGACAGAGCTAACCCCCGACTCTATCGCAACTTGGGGAGAGTTGAAAGGAGCTTTCCTAGAAAGTTTCTTTCCTCCCTCTAGGATGATACAGTTGAGGGATGAAATTAGCAATTTCAGACAACAACCCCATGAGGCATTACATGAGACCTGGTTGCGATTCAAGAAGAAGCTGACACAATGCCCCAACCATCAGTTGACCAACAATTTCTTGATGCAGACATTCTACAGGGCACTGAATTTGGCTACCAAGCCGACATTGGATAATGCAGCAGGTGGAGCGTTTATGGGTCTCACTTTTGCCGATGCCACAACTATTTTGGACAGGCTCACAAAAACCAATAGGGCCTGGCATACACGTGATACAGAGGTAGCAGCTAGCACTTATGCAGTTGGTATGTCAGCAGAGCAGCGCATAAAGGAGGAAGAGCGGGACCAAGATATGGCCCATCTGAAGACGCAAATGGACCTACTGACAAAGCATTTGTTGTCAGGAGGTATTGAAAAGGTGAAAGCTGTGGGTTCCCAAGGTAGAGCAGCAGAGTTCGAATCTGATAAGGAGGCGAATTATTTGGGTGGTTTCCAGGCCAACGGCCAAGGAAACCAAGGTCGGAACTATCAGAAGGACAACTACTATGAAAAAGCTGGCTACAGAGATCGCGATCAGGGGAACTGGAAGAATAACACTGATAGAGGTGGCTTGTATGTACCACCTGGTAATCGGGATAGAGCTAGCACCGAGATAGGGACGTCTAAATTGGAGAACATGATGGCGAAGATGCTGCTAAAGGTGGAATCTATTGACTCCGCGGTAAAGGAGATGAGGACCGAACTATCAACAATGAGTCAGGTAGTGGATTCACATTCCACCTCGATCAAGCAATTAGAGCAACAAGTGGGTCAGATCTCGGTGGCTCTAAATCAAAGAAGGACAGGTACCCTGCCGAGTGACACTATTCAAAATCCTCGGAAGGATGGGAGCTGTATGGAGATCACTACAAGAAGCGGCAAAACGTTACCAGAATCACATCCGGTAATTCAGACTCAAGGTGATGTTGCGGATGACAATGAGGCGGAGGATGCTACGCAAAAGCTCACGGATAAAAGCAAGGAAGTTAAAAAGCTTCCAACTATGATGCCTCGGCCACCACCTCCTTTTCCGCAATGTTTGAAGAAGAAAGTGGAAGATGGCAAGTTCCTGAATTTCATGACCATGCTCAAGCAGATATCAATAAACATCCCACTGGTAGAAGCGCTTGAAAAAAATGCCCGGATATGCCAAGTTCATGAAGGACTTGATTACCAAGAAGAGGTCAGTGAGCGTGGAACCAGAAGATAACCTCCACCACTGCAGTGCTATTTCCTCAAGATCGTTAGTGGATAAGAAGAAAGATCCGGGTGCTTTTACTGTTCCCTGTACTATCGGGAAGCTCAACTTTGGAAAAGCATTATGTGATCTTGGTGCTAGCATCAACTTGATGCCTCTAGCAATCTATAAACAATTGGGTTTGGGAGCTCCCAAACCAACGACCATGAGGGTGGTAATGGCTGACCGTTCAGTAAAGCGACCGGTGGGAATATTGTCTGATGTGCTAGTAAAGGTTGGTAAGCTTATATTTCTGGCTGACTTTGTGATCTTAGATTGCGAAGTGGACTTTGAAGTTCCCATAATCTTGGGACGACCATTGCTAGCCACTGCAAGAGTGTTGGTCGACATGGAGAGAAACGAACTGACATTCAGGTTAAACAATGAATTTGTCAAGTTTGATGTGTGTAAATTGATGAAGCAACCAAGAGACATGAGAGTGGTCGCGGTCATAGATGTGGTTGAGGAAGCCCCTGCGGAGTTGCATATTGAGGAGAAGGGTCCTGTCGAGACCCTAGCTGTTACAAGAATGAGGTTGCGATCGCAAGAAGGGAAACATGTCGAGGAAGGCGGTGAAAACAAATCAAGGAAGAGAAAACACCGCAAGAAAACCAGCAAAGAAAGAGTAAAGAAGTTGCCGCGACTAGCTGCGGAGCCGATAAAAGAGGAAGTTGGAGCTCAACGGGATGGGGTAGCTGGCACCTATTCCATCGATTTCGCCTGCTTTGGAGACCCTGGCGGTCTCCAACATCATGCCAGACTCTGAGCCCCATGGACTTCACAGGTATTCCTTTCTCTCACAGCTTTAGTTTTCACATGTATGCATTGGGGACAATGCATGAGTCTAAGTTGAGGGTGTTGGGTTACCTGTGAGTCTTTCACCACCGAGGGTTTTTGTTGCCGTGTTTCTTTTCCCTCCAGTGTGCTATCTAGTAGAACCGGCATGTTTAGGTTGTCGTTTAAATTTTAGTTGTTTTCTAGTGTCTATAGCAAGCATGGCTTTTTTTTGAAAAAACTAAAAGGAGCCCCCTCTGAAAAAGATTTTGTACTTATGTTTGAAATGATTGACTGTCTGGATCCTTGGATGTCATTGTGTGGTTATGATTGGAATAAGTATGCTTAAGCCGAGTTGTTGTCTTGATAGTTGGTAGTGGTATGGTTTCTTGGTGCCAAGTGTGTGTGAGCGTATTGTTATAAATTCTTACTCTGTGCATGCATCTAGAACTTGCCCGGTCTATTTTGTTAAAGTTTGAAGTTGGTTTCTTAGGAAAGGATCACAGGCCCTTTTTGTGTGCAGTCCACTTAGCCTATAAGACCGTCCAAATGTAAATAATCCCTTTGATCCCTGTTTGAGCCATAATTGACCCTATTCTTTCAATAACCTGTCACCGTTCCTGTGTAACTTTGAATCCCTGTTTTGGCCCTGGTCCTTCCTTGGACATCGTGCACCTCAACTCAGGCAATCAGCCTAAGTTGAGGGTGGCTACTATAGAGGTAAATGATAAGAAAAATAGGAGGGATAAGATTGGTTGTGGATAGAATAAAAATTCCGGGTGTGTGTCTAAGAACGATAAAGAAACGAAAAAAAAAGAGATGAAAAAGAAATAAAAAGAAGTGTCAAAATAAAGAGGCCGCACCTGTAACTAAAAAGAAGGGAATAAAGAGGTGAATAAGGATGGACAAAGTTAAGTTATGTGGAAATAGTAGGTCGGTGATTCCAAGGAGGGTTTAGTCACTATTCCCCAAACGTATCTTACCTGCACCCGAAGCCTCATTACAAGCCCAAACAAGTCCTGTAGTGATCCTGAGCGGCTTTCTGAAGAATTGGAATAGAATAGTAAGGGCAAGCTTATGGCATCGCATGTGCATTGTTTGAAATCGTTTGTGAGTGTGAGCATCTTACCTAGTCCTAAACTTTGTGTGTGGGACTTCTTTGTGGTGAGGGCACCAAGATTTCTGTATTGTCTATTGACTGTTAGGATAGCTGCGCGTGTGTATGGATAATATTCTATCATATTGGAATGACATGTTTGGATCCTTGCAAGTTAATGTTTCATACATTTGTGTGCTACTAGGGAGCTTGATTTGAAATTGAATAAGCATTGAATGACCATGAGTGGCTAGAGACACGATTTTGTATTCTTAGTTGAGTCGTCTTATTGTTTTTTGTGTCATGTTGCTTGAGGACAAGCGAACGTTTTAAGTTGAGGGTGTTGATGTGCCGCCATTCAACGGCACTTTCGACGCCTCTAAACTAAGAACAATCGTAAGTTTTCAAGCAACCGTCGTCGTTTTTAATGTTTTATGTTATGTTTTCAGGAAAGAGAGACAAACATAGAAACGGAAGGAAATACGAGCAAAACGACATTCTGGATAAGAGTGACGGCCTGAGTGACGGTCCGTCAAGCTGGTGACGGTCCGTCAGCCCAAACCGTCAACCTTAGGCAGCACCACTGCCTAGTGGTGACGGCCACCATGACGGTCCGTCAAGCTTGCGATGGTCCGTCACCCCGAACCGTCAAGTTGAGGCAGTGCGCGACGCGGATTCCGAATGTTTTTGGGTTTATTTCCTGGACTCCTATAAATACCCTATGTTAGGTTTATTTCATGCATTGAATTACAAATTAACATAATTCATTACCAATACATTACCCAATAGTTTTAGGAGAGTTTTTGAGCGATAATTTGAGAGCAAGAAACACGTTTTCTTCTTCTTGAAATCGTGTTCTTGAATTGTTCTTGGGATCTTTGTTTCTTGTTCTTGGATAATTGAAGATTGTTTTCATTATATTGTAAGAATCTCTTTTCTTTATTATGAATATGAACTTCTTCTCTTTCCATAAAAGCATGATTAACTAACTTTCCACAACTAGGGTTGTGGGAGCCATGGCTAAAGTAGCGATATAGATTTCGGGTAGCGTCGGGTTCAATATTTATGATTGTCACATTGTTAATCATTCATTCTTCACGTTTTCTAGTGGTTGAAAACATTAGAACATGCCTAGGTTTAATTTGCTTGAGTAAAGAAATTAAAACCGGGAAATTTGATTAACTACGAGGATTCGAGACTACCAACTCTCGTCTTATGATTAATGTTGTAACTAGATTAATCTACTTGATGTTTAGGATTGAAATATAAAAGCTCACCTTTTCAAGTTTGAGAGAATTGAAAAGAAAATTCGTCTATTTGGTTGAGAAACGTTTAGATGATACCATTAATTCAACCACATCGTGACACGCATATAAGAAAGAACCCGACTAAGCTTTAAATCGGAATTGTTACAACGCCATGGTGAAAACTTCCCTAGTTCTCTCTCATATTAATTTTCACTCATACATTATTGTTCGTTTTGTTTACACATTGTTCACACAAACCCCCCCCCCCCTATTTACCGGAAACTATCGACCATTAGTCATCTAATTCACTAAAGACTTAACTTTCACCTTATTCCCTGTGGGATCGACCCCAACCTCTGTTGGGTTCTATATTTGACGACGACCGCTTACGCTTCTTAAATTGAGGTGTAGTTTGGGCGTTATCACTACCTTGCAGACAAATCATCATATCCCCTTTAGGAAGCATATATATTCAGTTTTTAAAAAATACAATTAAAGCATCACCCTTATAGTAGCATTAGGTTGTTGAATCTCAAAATTCAACATCATATAAGTAACTTTTAAGAGCTCATTATGTTGCTAACAATATTCATTACCAAATGTATGTATGTGAAGACACATACTAAATATAATTCAGTTTGGCAAACACTTTGAAAATAAGTCAAGAGATGGGACATTTTACATCACGTTTACCCCATGACATGGTTTGGATTTTTAAGGGATTACACTATAGTGTTAACTTCAGAACACAACTATATAATTTGACCTTGAATTTAAAAATATAACTAATTTTCAAACGCTATCATCTTAATTTTCAGAATATAATCATATAATTTGACCTTGAATTTGACAACATAATCATATACCCAATTCCCAGAATGATATCGATCTTAATTTGCATAACATGACCATATAAGTTGACAACATAACCCTATAACCATATAACCATTTCCAGAACATAACCATATAACCATTTCAGAATATAATCGTATAACCATTTCCAGAACATAACCATATAACTATTTTCAGAATATAATCATATAACAATTTCAGAATATAACCATATAAGCATTTCATTTGACAATAACTTTGTGACAGTTGGCAGATGTATCAAACCAACCAAAAAAGAGAATTGAAAGAAAAATATTTGCCAGCACCTTCAAGAATTACAACTATGAATAATGCTTAGTATCAGTAATTATAAGAAAAAGGAGAAGAAGAATAAAATAAAGAAGAAGAAGAAGATGAAAATTTGGAAGAAGAGGAGAACCATACCTTGGTTGTTGCTACTGGTAGACGACCGATTAATCGGTTGGATATCTTCTTGTTGTGACTGATCACAAGATGTTGTCAATATGTCAGCATCCAATTGAATCCTAGGATACATAAGATTAAGTCATTTAAGGATGTCAACCGTAACTTCATGACAGATGCTCCTTTTTTGTTGTTCTAATTTTTCCAGCATCCTATCTTCTAAGTCTTCTAATTTTTCTTGCATATTAGTAGTAGCACTTGCAGAGGGTTCAAGATGTCCCTTCCTTTTCAAGGCAGTTTTAGTAACTCCTCAACCATATAATCTCATAAATCCTGGATGTTCAGGTCCCAGGATAGATGCACAAGCATCAACAGATTGACTGCCATCTTCAGTTTGTTCATGACTTTGAACTTTCTCTATTTCAGCCTACAAATAAAGTTTAAATGAAGAGAATTCAATTAAATCAAACTGAGCCTATATAAGAACAACTAAAGAATGTCAACAATAAAGATTAATAATACAATTTTATTGATCGTATCCTTATTAGTGTCCTTGTATGCTCGTCCAACTTTTCTTTTTCTTGTAGCCACAAAGATTTCTTGAAGTGAAACTTCACCGGGGGTTTCCTTCCCTTTTTCCTAGTTACATAAAATTTAGTATCAAAAAGCTTGTAATGACAGTCAAAAATCTTGTAATGACAGCAAGCTTATATTTAATGAGAGATTAAAAAGAGAACAAACCATTTGATCACGTATCACAGCAAAACTTGTTTTACCAGCAGTATGTGGATTCTTCAATTTTTTTCGATTCTTGGTATTTGTTTAACTCATTTTATGCAAATAAATGATCCACCAAATCTACTTAAATAATAAACCAAGAACAGTTAAGTGAGTCAATGCAAATATAAATAAACTGAGTGATCAGATTCATAATGATCATACAAAACTCTCTTACTACAGTTTTAGAATGGTGTGTTTCATTATATTATGATCTAACATATCGATATAAATGAAACAAAACAATCTTAATGTGTGCATAATCTAACCTTGAACTCGTCGGAGTGCCAATATTTGAGAAGATCCTTGAAATCATATTCTGAAACATAATCAAGCTTTTTTGCTATTCGAAGTTCGTCATTATCAAAGGGCTTAAAGTGCTTCTTATACAAATGATTCTTGTTCTTCATCCGAGCAGATTGAATTCTATCCAAAACCCACTCCCTTTCGGCATCAGGAATATCATATTTGTCCTATAATTTATTCTTTGGGTTAGTAATAACAAAAGTACAAAATGATCTTAACCAAAATCAGAAAAGTAAGAACTCAAACCAGGGTATATTCCCACAAGTCCTTTTTTGTATCCACATGATTCCACTTGTGTATATGAAGGGGACAAAGCATTGTATTTCTTGCCAAAGTTCCAAGAAAGCTACCCAGCTCTGCTATAATTTCTTTCGTAGGACCAACCGACTGTTTGTACCTATTCAGAACAATGAGTTTAGGATCTTTTCACGCATGTAAATGCTGCATTATTGTATTTCCTCTTCTGTTTTTTTGACTCGAAGGGCCTATAATAATACAAAGCAAAATTAAACAACATACAATGCAATAATATAAGCTAATTTTATAATGAAATGCATCTTAATATTTAAAAGTAAATTTAAATGTGCTTGCCTTCTTTTCCACATAGTTCATTTTCTTCAGAATTCAGTGGTTCTTGTTACATTTGGTCATGTACATCTTTTCTTTCTAGAGTGGAAGAATCTCTTGGCACTTGTTGGAATTGTTCCTCTGCAACTTCTGTTACTACAGTGGAAGAATTCATATGCACTTTTTTGAGGTTGTTCTTGAATAGCTTATGCTTTAAGAGTGGATGAACTCTGAGTCGCCCATTGCAATGGTTGCTGCACAGCCTGTAATTCTACAGTGGAAGATTTCTGAGTCACCTGTTGAATTGCTTTCTGCACAGCCTGTGCTTTTACATTGGAGGAATTTTGAGACATTTGTTACACTTGCTTCTGTACAACTTGTTCTTTCAGAGTGGTGGATTTTAGAGGAGACTTTCGAGGCACTTGTTCCTGTAAAGGTTGTTCTATCAGAGATGCAGACTTTCGAGGAACTTGTTCCTGCATAGCTTGTGCTTACAGAAGGGAAGACTTTCGAGGAGACTTTCGAGGTATCAGTTTTAGCATAGCTTGCGCTACTAGATCAACAAAATAGTTTGGACATATAATCTGTTCACCACTTCTCAATGACGAAAGCCGTTTGCAAGCCATGGTTGAAAGACTTCCTGCCACCATGTATTTCCTTTCTTTCACATTATTGTTTTTTCTTGGAGTCATGATTACTGAATCTAGGAAAACAATACTACAAGTAAGTATCATACTTATAAAGTGATAATTGTAGTCAAAGTTTTAAAAATTAAAAAAAATAGTGCAAGAGACTTAAATTTGAATCAACAGGTGCAATCTTTCTGAGCAATCAATATGCAGAATTTAACATACATCGAAAGTGTTAGTCTATCATCCCTTTTCAAAATAAACTTAAACCTGTTGTTCCTATATTAAGTCTTACTAATAACTTGACTCAAAAGGAACACCTTATAAATGGCTCAAATAACAGCCATGTTAGGAGCAGTAATGTAGTATTTCATTGTTCATACAAAGGAAACAACCAAGTAGTACTGTCAAAATTTTACATTTTGGTCTATGACAAACTTGAAACAGATGCAGTAAGAACATGACCACTCTAGTACCACAGTTTTAAATTTCCACAATCAAAACTGAAATAACACTGCATATAGTTAATAAGATAGCAACACAAACCTTCCAGTAGGTACAGTCAGTCAGTACTAAAGTCGAGACTCCCTTTAATGATTCACTAGCTAGCTCACAGACCAGATATTGAATGTCTTGTAAAAATTAAGCATCTTATAACAAAATTCTAAGGTAAAAAGAACTAATACAAATTGAATAATGAGATATAGGTAAGAAACATAACCAAAGTATTTCTGTCAAAAGACCTTTATGAATCACTCAAAACAAACAAAATACACATGATCAATATATATTTGTTACAACAAGTTCAGTAGTTTTTTTTTTAAGTAAATAGATATGATTAATAAGGACCATCAGGTTGAGTTTACAATCAAAAGTCTACCAGAGAGGTAGCACCAGTACAAGATTCTAATTTAAAGTCAAAGCAGTAAACAAATCGACTAAAGTGTCAATTACAGGAGACATAACATTCCAGGAAAACAAGTTTAATCATCTGCCTCCATCCAATCCCAATCAGTATTATCATAATCATCCTCCTCTTCCAATGTTTCCATAATTGCATTTTCTGAATATTGTGCATCAAGTGGCATATCAATAACATCAACAAGGATAACTTCTCTTGACTATCTAATGTCATCATCGGGTAATCTGTTCGAGGGACCAATGTCTTCAGTAGGCTCCCTCCAAAATGTTTCTCCTATATTAGGACAATTTTCTTCCTCCAAGTCATACAAATCGACAGGGACTTTATTTCGAGCATAGTAAACATCCGTCTCAGTTGGATCCTCTACATAGAAAACTTGATGCACTTGAGATGCCAACACAAAAGGGTCCTCCGTACTACGTAATTTATTGAAGTACACACGGGTCAACCCATACTCATCTTTTTCATTATGAAACCAAGAACATCTAAATATAACAATACCAAAACAACCATAATAATCAAGTTCAATAATATCTTCAATAGCACCCTAATACATAACTTCTCCATCAATGGAATTCTGATCTCGGGCACTAGCAAAACTGTCAGTTGTCGCAGCCAAAGACACTCTACTGTTTTGAGACTTCCTTGTGAAATCTCTTTTTAATATATGAAATTGGTATCCATTAACAAAGTATGCCGTATAGCTTCTGGTTGCCACCCTATTAGGCCCTTTAGCTAGCCATCTTAACTGATTAGGAACTTCAGCAGTTTTAACTTTGTCTTTTAACCAATTGCTGAATTCTTGACTATAAATCCTTGCTCTTGTCCATGCATTTGATCTAATACTACCCTCAATTAAAGCCTTATGTTCCCTGCAAGTATGAATAATTCAGATACAACCATTAAACATTTATATTGAATTTTACAGTACAATAACAAAATATATAAATTTCAAAACATAAAGACTTACTTGATAAAATTCTCTACTTATTCATCTCCAGTATTGAACAAAACATATTGATGTGCTTCACTTGCTAACTGTTGATCAATCTTCAAATCCTTTCCTTTTGTTTTCTTCTCTTTTCCAATTGGATGACCTATTTTAGGGAATATAGTTGGTAGATCATCTTGGTCTTGTTCAACATCCTCATCATCCTGATCAGTTTGGTACCTACTAAATCTTGTCTTCACTCCATTATGTAGGTATCTCGAACAAAAGGTCAAGCACTCTTGAGCAACAAACCCCTCTACAATTGATGCTTCCAGGTTAAATCGATTACGAACAAAGTCCTTCAACTCACAAATTCTCTCTCCATAGGATATATATAATGATGATAATTTAGACCCCCCAACGTAATTTCATCTACCAAATGGATAGGCAAATGCTCCATTACATTCAACTTCTTTTAATTCAGCCTGCAATCCCTCTAGATCTTCCCGCTTTATAATCTTACCACATATGGCTTGATAGAAGTTTCCCAACCTAATCAAGACTACTGCAACATGCTTGGGCAACATTTTTTGAACTACAATTTGGATCAAGTAATGCATCATAATATGAGCATCATGGCTCTAATAGCCTGATATTTTCATCTTTTCCACGTCTACATGCTTTGATATGTTTGAGGCACACCCTTTTGGTAATTTGACATTCTCAAACACACTGCAGAATAATTTTTTTTCTTCGGTTTCATGGAAAAACAGGATTTAGCTAAATAAACTTTTCCCCTTGTATTATCTTTTACTAGATGAAGCTCCTTCCTTATGCCCATTTCTTGTAAGTCAAATCGAGAATTAATGTGATCCTTTGACTTTTCTATTATATCCAGTAAAGCAGCAAGCAAACTGTAAAACCAGTTCTTCCCAATATGCATCACATCCAGATTGTGCCTCAACAGATTTGTAGACCAATATGGTAATTGAAAGAAGATGGATCTTTTCTTTCATGGACCCTTAATAGTCCGACAACTTCTCTTTTGGTCCTTTACAAGACATTATTAAAATCTTGTAACTTTTCAAGAACTTCCGTGCCTGACAGTGGTGTAGGTGTAGGTCTATTATCCTCAGCACCATTAAATGATTTCTTGTCTCTTCGAAATGGATGATCAGGAGGTAAAAATGCCTGATGACCTAAGTAATACATCTTACGACTATGTTTGAGGTATTGAGAGCATGTGTTATAGTTACAAGTTGGGCATGCCAATTTCCCCTTAGTGCTCCATTCGGACAGCATTGCTAGCGTTGGAAAATCACTAACTGTCCATAATAAAGATGCACACATTTGAAATGTTTACTTCGAATGAGCATCATATGTTTCAACCCCAATTTCCCATAGCTCATTCAATTCATCAATTAATGATTGTAGGTACACCTCAATATCATTTCCTGGAGAATATGGACCTGGAATGATTATTGACAACATTATGTACTCTGTCTTCATGCAAATCCACGGAGACAAATTATAATTCATCAACATAACTGGTCAGTGCTATGGGAAATGCTCATGGTTCGAAATGGATTGAACCCATCACTTGAAAGACCCAATCTGATGTTTCAAGGATCATTTGAGAAGGTTGGATGCAAAGAATCAAAATGCTTCCAAGCTTCTCCATCAATAGGGTGTCTTAAATTCCCATCATTAGGTCGTTCAGTAGCATGCCATCTCATTGCAACTGCCGTTTCAGCACACATGAACATTCTCTGAAGCCTAGGCTTTAAAGGATAGTATCTTAAAACCTTTGCGGGTATTTTAGAGGTTGCACTAGTCAAACTATCACCAACCTTAGTCCATCTAGAATACCCACACACAGTGCAATTATCTGCCTCTACCTTGTCTTTCCAAAATAACATACAATCGTTAGGACATGTATGTATTTTATCATAACCGAGACCTAGATCTTTTATCATCTTTTTAGCCTTATTGAAAGACTTAGGGAGTTGAGCAAAGGGAAAAGCTTCTTTTAACAAGTCTAACAGATATGAAAATGCCATATTACTCAATCCACGTAGGCGTTTAAGCAAGTATAACCGAATGACAAAGCTCACCCTGGATATAACTTTTTTGTCCCTTCTTCGACTAATCTGAAAAACCTTTTTGCATCTTCAGATAGTCCTTCTCTCACTCCTTCTCCATGCCCTGCATCATCCTCTATATTTCTAAAAGCATCATAAAGCAGTCCATCAATATCATCATGACTATTACAATCTTCATCGTTACTGCTTGGATGTAATGTACGAGAGGATACTATTTCCCCATGAGAAATCCACCTGTTGTATCCTTCGACAAATCCTTTTGCAAACAAGTGATCCTCCACCACATTTCTGTAATGCCAATATCAATTCTTGCAATCCTCACAAGGGCACAATATTTCATTTCCTTTAGAAGCTCATTCAAACGCTTTATCAAGGAAATCCTTCACTTCATTTATGAACTCATCAGAGCTTCTTCTTAGACTCATCCAACTTCTATCTAAATTATTCATAGTAATCTATGTGACACAAGAAATCAAAAAAATTATGATTTATGATAGACTATGAAACATAAATGGCAACAATGTTCAGCATGCACAATATCATTTTCATTAACCACTTTACAGTATTACACATTGTTAACCCAAAAACAAGATAAATTAACAACTAGGAAATCAATAACTTAATGTTTCAGAGATGACACACTAGCAAACAAACAGTTCAGCCAATGTTTGCACACTTCAAGAAAAGACATTTTCAGACTTCAATTTTTTGAACAGACAATGGTGGTCATTTTCTTAGTATGAAACTGATATATTTTCATCTAATTTTATTTATCAAGACATAACTAGATGCTACACTTTCTTATAATAGAAATGTACATTTTTAAAGGGGTGGACATCATTCCAGTAGATACAAATATAAACTTTTAGTCATAATAACATCAAAGTGGCTTAACAAAGACATTTTAAAGAAAAACTCTCAAGGTAATAACTAATTATATTAAAATAGCCATAAGTTTATTATGCTTCACAAATTTATGTTGTCAACCACTTATGGGCATTCGAGAAAGGCGAGATAGTCACAGAAACTATTATCAGAAAACAAAAAATTTAGGTTTAACCCACACTACCAAACTAATAGTTCATGCATCAGAAAAGCCAACATCAATAGCATGAGAGATGTGGTCTACCGTGAACAATTTCACCATACCTACCATTAAAATTTAGTCACAAAATACATTATCACAAAACAAAAAGAAACAAAGATAAACCACACTACCAAATTTATTAAAAAGTTATGCAACATGAAATCCAACATCAATGACAGAGTAAACAATTTTACTACAGTTACCAATAAAATTAAGATCCACAATAGCAACACTTTAAACAAACTTAGATTAATATACATTGAGAATGCACAGATTTCAAAATGGAATAATTGAGGGTTCAACTAACCAGATCAAGAATTCGTTAGATCAGCGGACAAAATTTACTTGCAAATCTTCGGCAGATGAAAATTCTTCAACAATCAATCCACAAATGATGAAATTATGGAAAATGTGAGTTGCTTGGCTGCAAACATGAAATAGCCAAGGGAAGTGATTAAAGTTATCATGTCCAAGTCCTAATTAAAATACTTGTGACATGAAAATAGTAAGCAAAAGCTTTATACAATCCAAATAAGAATAAAGTTTATCTTGCTCGGACGCTTCTAGAATATCAGTGTGTATACGTGTAAGATCCTCCACAAGTAGTGCATTTTTGAAGGATCGAACACAAGTAATGTTATATTTTTGGATAGTTCGAGAAACAGAGAACAAAATACTTGCCATATGTAGATTTTCATAATAACAAGAGGCCAAATTACATTCAACTGACAATTAGAAGCTTTATATCCATGCCAAGCCACAAATACATTACATATAAATTTTGGCAAAAGGATAAACTAGTTCAACATTTTCTTTTGAATATCACTTTTGTCAAGGCCCAAAATCTGAGTGAGGCATGACATGATAACTAATATCTTTTAACTTTGACTGAGTAACCAATTAAATAAGGCTGACCATACCCATAAAAATATATATTACAGTTTAAGATATTACACCGACTCAATAAAAATTATCAGTGAAGGGAATAGTCTTGAAAAGAAAATACTGATGCCTATTTTGAAAAACTTAAAAGAATACTTGACCAAACAGTCCCTTTTTAATAAAAGATAATTTTTCAGTTAAGTCTTGAGCAAAACATAGCCAAAACTAGTAGATGACAATTCAATAAAACAGATTACACACTTAAGCAGATACACTAAGTAGATGAAAGAGATGACACAATAAGTAAACCATATAGCTTAGCCAAAACCAGTAACTTAAATGAAAGGGATGACACACTAAATACAGACAGCCTAGTAAAAACCAGTAATATAAATAAAAGAGATGTCACACTAAATAAACTAACAACTTAGCAAATGTTTGGACACTTCAAGAAAACAGATTCCAGAATTAACTTTTTTGAACAAACAATGGTCATTTCTTATAAAGAAGCTGATACATTTTAATCTAATTTTTTGAACATTCGAGAAAGGTGACACACAAACTATTATCAAAAAAACAAAAAAGATACAGTTTTAACCCACACCACACTAACTTAGTAAATCATGCATCAGAAATTCAAGATCAATGGCAAGAGTAATCTGATTTACAACAACCAATTTCACCAAAGCTGCCAGTAAAAATTCAGTCACACAAATCAAATATAAAATAATAAACCACTACCAGATTTATAAATAACTAGTGCAATAGAATATCCAACATCAATGTCCACATTGAACAATCTACCAAAAAGATTCCATCAACAACAAATTAAGACCACACAAAGTAGCTATTTAATAGCACATACAACAGTAAAATCTCATAATTATACCATACCTAACAACAAGAAATTAAGACAAAAAATAATAGCTAATTTAATAGCAAATGCAATAGAGAAATTCAATAGTTATACTAGACCTAACAGTAAAAAATTACTACCAACACATAGCAGTAACTAAATCATACATGCAACAGAGAAATCAAATAATTTTATCACACCTAACAACAATAAATTAACACCAACACACATAAACAACTAAATCATACATGCAACTGAGAAATCCAACAATTTTACCACACCTAACAACAACAAATTAACACCAACACATAGAAATAGCTAAATCGTACATGCAATTGAGAAATACAACAATTTAACACACCTAACAACAACAAACTAACACCAACACACAACATCAACTAAATTCCAACAACAAAATCCAATAATTTCACAAACCCTAAATAAACAAAGTAACATCCACTCACACTGAAAATCTAACAGCATATGCAACAAGAAAATTTGACATTTTCACTAACCCCATAGCTCAAAACATGAAGAGAAAACAAAAGATTAAAGAAAAATACCTTCAAAGATCAAACTTGTTGAAGAAATTTAAGATTTATCAGTTTCAATCACAAATAAATTTAGCTAAAATCTCAGAGATTTAGCTTAAAACGGCTCCACCTCCAACTATAATAACCAAAACACCAACTAAAATTACACAAATCCTCAAAAAGATGAGAGGGGTTTGTAGATTTTAGCTCCTAATACTAAAAAACAAGCAGAGATTAGCACAAATCTGAGAGCATTGGCTCAGATTTGCAGCGAAGCTAAGGCTAGAGAAGAGAGAAGTTTTGATTCAACCTAGAGAGAGGTTAGAGAGATGAGAGAGTGAGCTATTTGTTGTCTGATGAGTGTAGTTGCCAAAATGAGCCAAGCTTAAAAGAGATTGTTTCTAAATTATGTTTTAAGAAAAATAGAAAAAAAGAAAATATTTTTGTCATTGGCGGGTGACCAAAATTATTGAGGGAAAATGTGGAGGGAACTTTAATGGATTAATTAACCATTCCAATAAATAAAAAATTTCAAACAACCATTACTATTGATGCTTTTAGCGTAAAAACACACAAGACCATTGCTATAAGTAGTCCTATTGCAATGGTAATATATTAATGGCAATGGTCATATGGCTAATCCATGTCAATAGGAACCAAAACTTATGATAACGGTCATAACTGTTGCACTAGACTTGTTATAGCAACATTTTTGAAATGGTTACTAGCATGTCTGTTCCCATAGGCCCAATTTCTGGTAGTTCAAGTGCATTCTTATCTTATCTTTTATGACCCCTTATGTTGCTTGCATGTTCGAGATTAGTCCAGATTAGCTTTTAGAACCCTTTTATGTTTCTACTCCTGTTGGTGAGTAAGTCCTATCCAAAAGAAGCTATCAAAATTTCCCTATCTCAATCCTTCATAGAGTCGCTTCAGCGCATCTAGTAGAGTTGGAGATGCCTCACTTTGATGTTATTCTTGGTATGTATTGGTTGTATGCATGTTATGCCTTGGTTGATTGTCGTACTCGAGTCATCAGTTTCAAGTTTCCAAATGAGCCTGTCTTAGAATGGCAAGGTAATCCTCTATCCTCCAAGGGTCATTTCATATCTTATCTTAAGTCTAGGAAGATGATTTCTAAGGGTTATGTTTATCATATAGTTCAGGTGATGGACACAGAGTCTGAAACCCCATTCCTTTAGTCTGTTCCTGTTGTTAATGAGTTCCTAGAAGTGTTTCCCAATGATTTACCCGGAGTCCCTCCTAAGTGGGAGATTGACTTTGGAATAGATCTTCTTCCAGATACGAATCCTATCTCTCTTTCTCCTTATAGAATGGCTCCAGTGGAGCTTAAGAAATTGAAGGAGCAGTTGAAAGATCTCCTTGATAAGGGTTTCATTCGACCCAACATCCCTCCATGGGGTGCTCCAGTCTTATTTGTGCAAAAGAAAGATGGTTCCCTCATAATGTGTATCGACTACCGTCAGTTGAACAAGGTCACAATTAAGAATACGTATCCCATTCCTAGGATTGATGACTTGTTTGATCAGCTTCAGAGTGCTAGTTTCTTCTCCAAGATTGACCTTAGATCCGGTTATCATCAGCTTCGTGTTAGAGAGTGTGACATTCTAAAGGCGGCCTTCAGAACTCGGTATGATCATTATAAATTTATTGTGATGTCTTTTGGTCTAATGAATGCTCCCGCAACTTTTATGGATTTGATGAACCATGTGTTCAAGCAGTATTTTGATATGTTTGTGATTGTGTTCATTGATGATATCCTTATCTATTATCGGAGTAATGAGGAGCATGTAGACCATTTGAGAGTGGTGTTCCAAACTCTCAAGGATCAGTAGTTATTTTCTAAGTTTAGCAAGTGTGAGTTTTGGATGCAGTCTGTTGCTTTTTTGGGTCATATTGTGACTAGAGATGGTATTCGAGTTGATTCTCAAAAGATTGAGGTAGTAAAGAACTGGCCTAGACCAACTTCCCCGTCCGATATTAGGAGTTTTTTGGGTTTGGCTGGTTACTACAGGAGATTTGTGGAAGGATTTTCTTCCATTGCTGCCCCATTGACTCGGTTAACTTAGAAGAAGGTTAAATTTCAGTGATCTGATCTATGTGAGAAGAACTTTCAAGAATTGAAGACTAGGTTGACCACCGCTCCTATGTTGGCTCTACCCGAGGGCCTAGATGACTTTGTTATGTATTGTGATACTTCTAGGATTGGCTTGGGTTGTGTTTTGATGCAGCGTGGTAAGATGATTGCTTATGCTTCGATATAGCTTAATATCCATGAGAAGAACTACCCTACTCATGATCTTGAGTTAGTAGCCGTGGTTTTTGCTTTGAAGATTTGGAGATACTACTTGTATGGTGTTCACGTGGATGTATTCACCGATCATAAGAGTCTCCAGTATGTATTTTCTTAGAAGGAATTGAATCTTCATCAAAGGAGATGGCTTGAGCTCCTTATGGATTATGACATGAGTGTGCTTTACCATCTGGGAAAGGCCAATGTAGTAGCATATGCACTAAGTAGATTATCCATGGGTAGTTGTGTATTCGGTTGAGGACGGGAAGAAGGAATTGGTTAAAGAGGTTCATAGGCTTGCTCGATTAGGAGTTCGCCTTATGGACTTGACAGAAGGTGGTGTTATTGTTCAGAATGGTTCTGAATAATCTTTGGTAGCTGAAGTAACGGCAAAGCAAGGTAGTGATCCTATTTTGCTTCAGCTAAAGGGTTCCATCCATCATCAAAGGGTTGAGGTTTTATCCCAAGAGGGAGATGGTGTGCTCCATTATCAGGGTCGATTGTGTGTTCCCGACGTTGATGGGTTGAGATAATAGATTTTGACTAAGGCTCATAGTTCCAGATATTCTATTCACTCTGGTTCCACCAAGATGTACCATGATCTATGGGAAGTTTATTGGCAAAATGGTATGAAGAGGGACATAGCCGGTTTTGTGGCTAAGTGTCCCAACTGTCAGTAAGTGAAGGTAGAGCATCAACGATCGGGTGGTATGAATCAGGATATTGACCTTCCTACTTGGAAGTGGGAAGCGAACAATATGGACATCATTATAGGTTTGCCTCGTACTCGTAGGCAATATAATTCTATTTGGGTGATTGTCGATCGGATGACTAAGTCATCCCACTTTTTGGCTGTTAAGACTACTGATTCAGTTGAGAATTATGCCAGACTCTACATCCGTGAGATAGTCCGATTGCATGGTGTTCCATTGTCCATCATTTCAAATAGAGGTACTCAGTTTACATCCTAGTTTTAGAAGTCTTTTCACAGAGGCCTTGGTACTCAAGTGAAGCTTAGCACAACTTTTCACCCTCAGATGGATGGCCAGGTAGAACATACTATTCAGACCTTGGAGGATATGTTGATAGCTTGTCTGATTGATTTTAAAGTTAATTGGGACGATCACTTAGCTCTTATCGAGTTTGCCTACTACAAGTTTAACGATCTTTGTAGCCTATTGCAATATAACGGTTCTCGTAACCACTTGTAGTCTTCTCTAACATGATAGCTCTCGCGGCCATCAGTAATAATCTTTGTCATATGACCTTGGGTAAGTCTTGCGTATCATCTATATTGACGTGACTTATAGATATCCCATGAATTATCAGGCCTCGGGTAATCTCACACATCATCCGACTTTGGATAAGAGGCAGATTATGGATATCCCTTAAATTTTTAGCTCTCGAGTAATCTTACATATCATCCAATTTTAGATAGAGGAAACTTACATATATTCCTCGAATTGTCTACTTTCAGGCAATCCTGCACTTTTATCCAATTTTGGATGTAGTATGACTTACATATTTTCCTTGAATTGTTATCCCTTGGGTAAACCTGCACAATATCTACTGGGATATGTCGCTGTTTATAGATAACCCTTGGACTGTTAATTTTTGGTAGTCTTGCACATTTATTCAATTTCAAATATTATTGTGTCTTACGAATAACCCTTGATCTGTCAACCTTTGGGTGGTCTTTCACACTATCTAGTTTCAAATATCGCTGCATCTTACAGATAACAATTTTGGGCAATCTTGCATACTATCCAATTTCAAACATCATTGTGGCTTACAAATGACCTTTGACCTATCAATTTTAGGTAAAATCCAGTTTGTTGTTTGACTTTGGATGGCGTCTCATAGACATCCCTTAGATTATATGCTTTCTTTAACCCTTGCAACATGGGTCATTTGATCTTTGTGGTACTGGCAAAGGCCTTTTTCCATGTGATCAAATATAACCAGATTTTCTGGTGATCAATGTTCTTGAATGCATAAATATCCTTTAACGTTAGACTCTGTCGTATCTATGCAATAAGGGACATAAATTCTTTTAATGCCAGACTATGTCATCTCTGCGTGATATGAATATAAATGCATGAGTATCCTCATTGTCAGACTCCACCATCTTCATACAATATTGGACATAAATTCTCTTAACACCAGACTCCATCATCTCTGCGCGATATGAATATGAATGCATAAATATCCTTGATGTCAAACTCTATCGTCTCCACGCAATAATAGGCATTAATGCTTTCAGGTCGATCCTGTGCATCAAATATGACTTAGAGACACCTATGAATGTCATCCTCTTTCAAAACCAGTCGGAGAGGGAAATATGGTCTTCGCAACAAACATACACATGTGGTAATTGATGATAATGGCCTTTGTAGCATGACCCCTATGGCATGATCCTTGTGATATGGTCTTCGTGATATGATCCTTGTGATATGGTTTTCATGACGTAGTCCTCGTGAAATGGTCTTTGTGACATGTTCTTCATGATGATCTTTGCGACATGGTCTTTGTGATATAGTCTTCGTGATATGGTCTTCGTGACATAATCTTCATGACATGGTATTTATGATATGGTCTTCATGACATGGTCTTCGCGACATAGTCTTCATGACATGGTCTTTGTGACATGGTCTTAGTGATATACAAATATGATAATGGCATAGATGATCGTGCAATTGCATGTACGATAGTTGCAGAAAATATCACCTTTAGTCTCTATGTTATCGTGTTGACTCATTTGTGTGTACCATTTTTGAACATTGTATGCTCATTATGATCCCCGATTTGTTGAGGGGTTTTATGAGGATGTCATTGATCTCTCCTTATCAGGTAGACCCTGTACCCACAAGTTATTAGTTCTGGAAAACTCTACCTCTTTTGACTTCTCCCAATAGTCTTGGCTCTTCTTTGTTGACTTTGGGCATTTGGTCTCATTATATTGCTTTGAATACACTGAAAAATTAGAGACTTTCGTCGATCCCTGACACTTTTTGGATAACTTGCGTCCACAAAAAATGGTTAATTTTGGCAAAACTAATTTGTGTTGACCACTTTTGGCCTTTTGATCCTTACTTTATCATCTCTGGGTGCTCTCCATCCTCGGGTTCTTGTTATCCTTGACTCCTCGAGTCACAATAGATGTAAGACAGAACTAGGTTATAAAGGAGCAAATTAATTTATAAGGATTTTTCCAACATGTTTTTGAAAAACAAAGATTTTGAAAAAGATGACTTGGAAAAGTTTATGCCTATCTTTTCATCTCCTGTACTAGCTCAATGAACGTCCTTTATTCGAGGCCTCTATATATCTAACACACTGCTGGCTTGCTTTGGAGATCTTTCAGCATCCTACCTGGGGAGTTTGGAAATGATCTTTTGAGAAATTTGTCCTAGGTAGGGATTAGTCCACCTTGGACTTGTTGCAGCTGGGGATTTCTGAAGTAGACTCTGATCTCCTGGTGCCGGGGAATTCTCGGAGTTTGTCTCTGAATTCTCAAATAAAGCTTGGTAATATTTTTGAGGCCCCCCTTAAAATTTATGCCCCAATTAGAGGTTTTGCGATGAACCCTGTCTTGTTTAAGAGATTTGACACTCTGCGGGGATCGCACGATTCTTTCTCAAAATTCACCTCAGTCGCACTCTTTGGCATAATATGTACTTTGAATTGTTAGAGAATGAGCTTTGCTTTCTGAATTTTTGAGATTCCTTTCTCAAAAAGTCTGCCCAGTTTTCATTTTCTGGGTGATATGACCGAGCCGTTGTGGTGCCTACGTATCCCGTTAAAGCAGGTATCTGGTCAAACGTAGTTCCCATAATATTAGTAGGGAGAAATTAGAAATAATTAAAGGGGTGACCAAAACTGACAAAGGCCGCCTATGTATCTCATTCTTGAGAATTTAGGTCATCACGCAGTTCAAGATAAAAGGGAAAAGGTAGATTTTTCTAAAGGGTTGACCGAAGCTGACAAAGGCCGCCTACATATCCCATCCTTGAGAACTCAGGTCAAATATAGTTTGTACAAAGAGTATAGGGGATTTTAAGCTATTACAAAGCATAAGAACATTTACAATCAAGAAAGCGCGATTACAAGGAAAGAAATAAAGGAAAAAACCATCTTCAGATGTATTATCTCTTCACAACATCAGAGTTGATCGGCTTGGGCAACTATTGCCCATCCATCTTGGACAAAATCAAAGATCCTCCGGATAACACCTTGTGGACAACATACGGTCCTTGCTAATTCGTGAAAATTTTCCCTTGTATTCCTCCTGGTGAGGAAAGATACTCTTAGGGACCGACTGTCTTATGGTGAACATACGAGCTCTTATTCTCTTGTTGAATGCATGAATCATTCATTGTTGGTACAATATGCCATGGCATACAAACTCTTTTCTCATAAATCAACATGAGTTATTCATAGCAGGCAAGAATCCAATATTTATTGCTTAGCTCAACATCTTGGATGATTCTTAGGAAGGATATCTCAACCTCAACAGGTATCACCGCTTATGACCCATATACCAACACATAAGGAGTTGCCCTGGTCGAAGTTTTGAAAGTCTTCCAATATCCCAACAAATAATAAGGCAACATCTCATGCCATGATCAATGACTATTGACTATTTTCCCCAAGATCTTCTTGATATTCTTATTGGCGGCTTCTACGGCTCTATTCATTTTAGGATGATATGCGAGTGAATTATAGTGAGTAATCTGAAATTGCTCACATATCTCGTCCATCAAGCGACTGTTCAAATTTTCTCTGTTGTCTATGATGATTGACTCAGGGATTCCGAATTGACAAATCAAATTATTCTTCACAAAATCAGCTACAACCTTCTTGGTTATAGACTTGTAGAATGCAGCTTCTACTCACTTGGTGAAGTAGTCAATGGCAACCAAAATGAATCTGTGTCCATTGGAGGCGGGTGGCTCGATGGGACCAATGACATCCATGCCCCAGGCTACAAAAGGCCAAGGTGAACTCATAGCATGAAGCTCACGAGAAGGCACTCGAATCAAATCTTTGTGAATCTGGTACTTGTGGGATTTCTACACAAATTCGATACAGTTATTCTCCATAGTCATCCAAAAATATCCGGCTTGCAAGATCTTCTTGGCTAGAGTGAGTCCATTCATATGAGGTCCACACACTCCAGCATGTACTTCATCTAGCAACTTTGTGGCTTCTACTGAATCTAGTTATCTCAGCAATCCCAAGTCCAGAGTTTTCCTATACAGGATTTCTCCATTTAAGAAAAGGTTGTTAGCCATCCAACGAATTATTTTCTTTTGGTTGGTAGTCACATCTTTAGAATAGTCCCCGACCTCTAGATATATCTTGATATCTGTCATGACCCTAACTGGGTCATGATTGGCACCCACACTAATTCTTTGGTGGGAGAACCAAACAACCCAAACCCCACTCTCAGACTTAACCAATTAACCAGAAAGTAGATAAACATTTCACTTAAGTCATAAATGAATTAATGTTTATATATATAACAAAAGAATGTGCGGAAAATAGTCAACTAAAATATCCCCAGAAACTTAAAGTTATCATCCAAAATTATAAACCAACATAGTCTAAGAATCTAATAACCACTAAAAGTAGTAAGATAAGAGAGTTCCATTATCCGAAAGAAAGAGAACAACTCGTGGAGGATCTATGGAAGCTTGAGAAGTAGTGCTCACCCTTGGATCTGCAGCAAATCTCCTTGCTATAGCCGAGGTCGCATCTCAGCCTGTGAAACACAGTTTTCACTCAATAAAATAAGAGAACAGGGTAGTATCAGTACAACATACTATGTACTAGTAGGTATCATAGGCTGACCGAACAATATAGCATAAAAGCGGTGAAACATATAACAAGTAAAATACTTCAACACTTAGCATGTAATCAGTCAATAGATAGTCTTTTCAAGTCAATTCAACAACAATGTCCTTAAGTTCACAATTCACAGAATATCATCATAAGAGGGGAAAAGAGTAATCACTCACAACAACTATCTCACATATCACTATGCCCATCAATCTTAGCTCATATCACTTGTATCTCTAGTCTCACCTCAGTTCTCAGACATCTCACTATAGTAAGCAACACAATAATACAAAACAAGGTAAAATGGTGTTCACATATGCTATGGGTCTTATTTCTACCCACTATCCATGACCTGTAGGGGACCCTAGGTGTCCATGTACCATACCAGCATGGTATCCAATCCATACAAAAGTATCAACATAAATGTCTATATAACTAGGATCTCATACCTACTTCTCACAAAGATACTCAGTGCCCAAGACACTATTCATTCATAGCCATTTCATCTCACTTATCACTTTCTATTCATTTAGCCTATTCATACAAGCATAACAAGGAAAGCATGTATAATACCACCATGTCCAAAGACCAATCACAAGTTATATAATTCCACTACAAACATATAATAAGGTGAGCCTTAACTCGAATTCAAACCATAAGCGAATCCACCACTGGCTTGTCCTTTCTTAACTCTCAAAAATTTTGTTACAAGGTCTAACAATAACAATAATATAAAAGTAATTAGCTAATTACCCTTTATTTTAGGATTTAGGAATCAAACCCAATAATTATACTTGCTAAGTAAGGTTTCTAGCATTCTCTAAGGGTTAATTAATAACTAATTAGACCCATTACATTCATAGGATCAAGAACCCAAGGTTTCTAATCAAGTTCATACATTTTCCACCATTTTATGCCTAAAGGTTTCACCTTTATAGAACCCAAGGTTCCTCTCTAGCCTTAAACATGTTACGAACTAATAATTTTATGTAAGAACTCATAAAAGCACAGATTAAGATCAATTTTAGGTGATTTTACACCTACCCATAGGGTTCTTCCCCAAGTGCATGGTTTTAGGGCTTAATTGCGAGAAATTCACCATTAATCCTTCCCTCAAGGTCTAAGAAAGATAATTAATCAATAAACGAAGAGTTCTATGGATTACTTACCTCAAACAGAGAAAGTTACCCTAGTTTTCTTGGATAAATCACTTTTGAGAGTTGTAGGATAAAGTTGAGTTATAAGAGAAATAACTCAAAAAACTGCAGAACACCCAGGTATACTCCCCATTTCCTCGTCGTAATGAGGATCGTTCATTGTAATAGACCATCACGATGAAGCATCCTCTCATTGTGGCAAAGGGAAATTTCTAGAATGTCACCATTTCACTCCCAAACCCTCATTTTATAACACATATCATTTTATAAACATCATGACTTATTCCCAATGCAACAACTATTATATCCAGAGTTCTATGACTCTAATTCTCATCCCAAAACTTCCTACGGAATTCTATGATAGTTGGTTATTCAAAAATAAACACCACACTACCACACGACATCACACTAAACATGAATCACCTCTAAGGCAAATAATACTATATTTTCATCTAAGCTCACCCTAGCTTGAGATTTTTAATTCTCATCTGGGGACTTTTCTAGCTGGATAATTATTCCTTAGCATAACAAAGGAACATGCCATTACAATATCGAAATACCATGGCTTTCTATCTGGTTTTGCTTCGACTTGCGCACAATGTGCAAGTTGATCGATGTAGTTTTGGTCTGGATGCTGAATCATGGAGGATATGGTTGCCAAAGCATTGACAAATTTATTTTGAATCCTTGAAATATGCTTGAACTCGATCTTTCTGAACCTCTTGCACAAAATTCGTACCAATTTCACATACTAAGAGATCTTTGGAGTTCTTTACAACCCACTCAACTTAAACTTGATGAATTAACAAATCAAAATCACTCATGACCAAATTTTTAAACATCCATATCGATAGCCATATGAATATCGAGAATACAAGCTTCATATTCAACCATGTTGTTAGTGCATGGAAAATAGAGCTTGGCTATTACTAGATAGTGTTGATCAATTTTTGATACCAAAACTGCTCTAATACCTAAACCTTTAAAGGTGCTTGCTCCATTAAAGAACAATCTCCAATCAGGGTATGCTTCTGCAATATTGAAGAACAATCTCCAATCAGGGTTGCTTCTGCAATATCTTCTCCTACAAACAAGATTTCTTCATCTGGAAAATAAGTTTGGAGTGGCTCATAATCTTCATCGACCAATTTTTGCCAAATGATCCTCTAGGGCTTGTCCCTTGATTACTTTTTGAGTCACATACACAATGTCAAACTCACTCAACAACATTTGCCATTTGGCCAGCTTCCCCATAGGCATGGGTTTCTGGAATATATACTTTAAAGGGTGCATTCTGGAAATGAGATATGTAATGTATGATGACATATAGTGTCTCAACTTCTAGGCCACCCCGGTTAAAGCACATAAAGTCCTTTCTAACAGATTATAACAAGCCTTATATGAAGTAAACTTTTTGCTCAAGTAGTAAATTACCCGTTCTTTCTTGTCGCTTTCATCATGCTACCCCAAGACATATCCAAATGCATTATTTGAGACTGAAAAATAAAGCAATAAGGGGCTCCCTTCTCTTGGAGGAACTAATACTGCTAGACTAGACAGATAACTCTTGATATAGTCAAGAGCTTGCTGACACTCTTCAGTCTATTTGGTTGGTGCATCCCTCTTCAACAGCTTGAAAATGGGTTCACAAATAACCATTTATTGGGCTATGAATCGGCTGATGTAGTTCAATCTTCCCAAGAAGCTCATGACTTATTTCTTGGTCTTTTGTGGAGGCAAATCCTGGATTGTCTTGACTTTCAAAGCATCAATCTCAATGCCTCTTCTACTGACTATAAAGCCTAATAACTTGCCAGTGGGCACCTCAAAGGCACAATTTGTGGGGTTCAACTTTAGGTTATATTTCCATAGTCAATCAAAGAACTTTCTTAAATGAGTCAAGTGCTCCAAACTCTCATGGGATTTGATAATTATATCATCTATGTATACTTCAATCTTTTTGTGAATCATGTCATGGAATATCATTGTCATGGCCCACATGTAAGTAGACACGTATTCTTAAGATAGAATAACATCACCCGATAATGATAAATACCTCAAGGCATAATGAAAGCTATTTTCTCTACATCTTTCTCATCCATTAGGATCTGGTAATACCCAGCAAAATAATCCATGAATAATTATATCTTATGCTTTGCACAATTGTCAATAAGGATATGGATATTAGGCAATGGAAAGTTATCTTTAGGACTGGGTTTGTCCAAGTCTCGATAATCCACACATATACTGATTTTCCTATCCTTATTTGGCACAGAGACAATGTTGGCTAACCAAGTTGGATACTTCATGACCTCTACTAGTCCAAATTGGATCTTTTTAGTAACTTCTTCCTTGATTCTCAGACTCAGGTCTGGTTTGAACTTCTAAGTCTTTTGGTTGACCAGGTTGAATCTTGGATTGATAGGCAACTTGTAGGATATAATGAATGTACTCAGCCCTGGCATGTCATTGTAGAACTAGGAGAATATGTCAATGTACTCTCTAACTAGCTTGCTGAAATCTTGCTTCAACACTTTTGACATGTGCATGCTGATTCTTGTTTTTTTGACCTCTTTGTCATCTCCTAGACTGACTACCTCAGTCTCCTCTAGGTTGGGATTTTCACGGTTCTCAAAATATTTTAATTCTTTTGTTAACTGTTCAGGGACCATAGTCTCTTCATCACATTCTATCTCGATTTGTTCATTAAGCTCTTGACATAACATGACATTGGTAGTTTTAAACTATTATTATTGAAATTATAAATAAAATAAGTTAGAAAATAATGAGCAAGCAAAAAATAAATACCAAAGGTTTTCATAATAAAGGAGGTTTTTCATTGTAATTAGGAAATATTTACAAACACTGGCTACGACCCACATGAGTGCAAATCTATGCCTTTTGGAAACCAATAAAAATAGTATGAGGACATTGAAATATAAAGGGTGGGTCGCGTTCCTCATCTTGATTGTCACTGATTTGGCATAAAAATAAAGTTTTTTGTATACCCAAATTATTGAAGAGTCATGATAGGAGTAGAGGTCCAATTTTGCAACTGTTCTGTAACAACCTGAAAGTCCTAAGCTAAGAAGTAAACCAGAAAATCTTAAGTTGAATCTATTTAAGCTTCAGACAGGATCCACGAGCATGAACCACGAGTTATGGATGAAACCAGAGGCCATAAATAGGCCTCGTGGAATGAGTCATGTAGACCTATCCTCTAATCTAAAACTACAATAGGGATTCATAGGTCGTGGATCATACCACTATCTGTGGTTCCCTCTCGTGGAATCAAACCTGAGGGTCACTTGTTTTCCTGATAACCAATGGAGGTATCCACGGGCTGTGAAATATTCCACGAGATGTGGACCTCGTCCATGGAAATCAGACCCGAGACTAGTTATTTTGCCTAGAAACCGTGACCTCTAACCACAATCCGTGGTTCTGTCTATGGACTGTAGGCCTCATTCGTGAAAACTTGGGTAAAGTTTTTTAAACAGTTTTCACACTTATTTTCCTGGGTAATTTTGTAATTTCCCACTTCTTTAACACTTACGTCAAGTTGTTTTAGGCCAAATTAAAGGGGTTTTACTGCTACTTAGTTAGATTTTCATTCATTCTCTCAAATAAAGTTTCAAAAGAAAGGAAAGGGAATCTTCTCTCAAGCTCCAAGACCTAGGGTTCCTTTTCCAAGTCTCCATATTTAAGTTCTAAGTTTAGAAAGCTTCAAGTCCAGGTATGTTGATATTCAATAAGGGATTCCTTTCACCCTTATGCCCCAAACCCCAAATTTTACTTTGATTTCATGAACTTATCAAGTTAGGGTTCTTACCCAATTGTATGTTTTTTTGATAAATTCATTCTCCTCATGTTGCTTAATGATTTCCAATCCTAATTTCATGATTTTGCGTGAATTTTTACAAATATTCATTTATCTCATGATTTGAAGGATAACCCTAACCTAATTTTACATGTATGGCTTATTTTAAGAAAATTGTCATGTTTAGATCACATGACCTCATCTATTCAAGAAAATGTATGCTTAGTTCTTCAAGTCATGAATTTTAATAAGATTATGTATTTGAACTAGTGCTATAAAAACCTTTAATATATGATCCTCTATGAACAATATGACATCCTGACATTCCATCAATCCTCTTGAACCATTTTTCAAAAACAAGGTTTATGAGTAGTATGACATCCAAGTTTGCCATTACGACTATGAATAAGCTTTGACATCTAGATATGTCACATGTTATGTGAGCACTATGATATTTTTTGGGAGTAGTACTTAGCACCAACTTGATGAGGGTTATAGATAACCCAATTTCAGAACTATGTTTCCATCATAGGTTGGCCTTTTAGGCGCACTACAGGATCTTTATGTTTATGGTTCTAACTTTGGCCAGTTAAGACAATCTTTTTCAGTGTGGGTGTATGATACTGGACTCCATGGTGCTCAATATGGTTTGTGTCAATTATAAGAAACTCCTGCAAGAATGATTTTAAGCTACTAAGTGCATGATATTCAGTTTTCAAGCTTTGATTCATTGCTTATGACTTATGCTTAAACTATAACTTTTACTTATGATTTTCACTTGAGTCTTTATATTATGATTTCTCCTACTAATGCATGGTTTCAGTTTTAAGTATGTTTTCAAGAATGTCATTATCATGATTTTTCATAAGCTCGCATACTTAGTACATTCTATAGTACTGACGCATACTCTATGTGTTGCATCCAATCATGATGCAGATTCAGGCGTTCGTTCTCTGACTCGTGGCTAGAGATTGCAGGATTTCCAGTCACTGTTAGTGATTCCTCATCCTTCAAGGACTAGTTATGAGTTTAGTTGTTCTTATGTTTTTCTTTCAGTACTTAGAGTTAGCTGGGGGCTTGTCTTAGCAACTCACTCTAACAGTTTTAGAGGCTTTTCGGACATAGTTAGACAGTCAGTGTTTATATGTATTTCAGATTTTTTCTCCTAGATTATGTTTCTATATATATATATATATATAGAGAGAGAGAGAGAGAGAGAGAGTTGCTCATTACTTGATATTAAGCTTCCGCTCATTATGTTATGGTTGTGATTAAGTCATGCTAAGGTTGGAATCACTTGTGGTATTAAGTCCGGTGTTGCGTCCCGGGGGTAGGCTTGAGGTGTGACGAACTTGGTATCAGAGCATCGAGTTTAAGAGTTCTAGGATGTCTGAAAGCCGCGTTAAGTAGAGTCATTTTTAAAAGTGTGAAGCACACCACACTTATGAGGGGGAGACTATGAGACATTTTAGGAAAAACTTCACTTCTTTCATATTCAATATCGTGCGATAGAGTTTAACTCTATTTCTCCTCTCTAATCTATTCTTTATGCATTTTAGATCATGCCTCCTCGCAGAGCTAATGCTGTAACGCTAATCCTTCAGTTTTGGACCACGAGGTTACAAATGCTGAGTTTAGAAATGCCATCCAATTATTGGCACAAGTTGTAGCCAATCAAGCTAATCAATAGGCTATCACGACCCAACCTACCGGGCAATGCGGGCGCCTACTCTTATCACCTAGATAGACGAACCCTCACCCCTTGTCCAATAGGTAACTTGCGGAAAAGATAAAGTAGCAAAACTAACCTTTCCTTTTATTATGAAGGCCTTGTTATTACAATATTTTGAAACAGAAAACAATTTTGAAATATAAATTACCCTCCCTAGGACCTAATCTAAACAGGTACAAGAGCTACTACAAGATTATATAGAACATGTGAAAGAGACACAACTTCCATCATGAAATTAAAGGACAGATGCTGCTGGAGATCACCATTGTCATGTACCTATGAAATACCACCAGCCCTGCAACTAGACTATACCAAAAAGTATAGCAAGAGTAGAGTCAGTACAACCACACGTACTGGTAGGCATTATCGGTCGACCTGAATCCATTCCTACCATCATATAAGAAAATAGAGAAAGCATGAAAATAAATAATGTAACCCCATCCTTCACCCATTTCTCCTTACCGGACCCGATCTCAACCGATCGTCCACTCGCACCCCTTACCTCAAGCCTTTCTATTCCTTCTACTGCCAACTCCCCTCTCTCTCTGGTCTTCCGAATCATGCTAAGCCTAGACTTCCCAAGTCACCCTAACCTTCGAATTCACTTCCCAAGTCACACAACCTTAGACTTCCCAAGTCACACTAACCTTAGACTTCACTTCCCAAGTCACACAACCTTAGACTTCCTAAGTCACACTAACCTTAGACCAACCGCTAAGTCCAACTCTAACTTCCTAACTGTTGACCTAGTCAACCCCCATGACTATGCATCCAGGAATAACCCAGACCCTGTCATTCCAGACTCACGACCCAATTAACTGGACCCGCCCCGGATCCCTAAATAACACCTCCTAGGATATCACCCACTAGACACTCCATGTAAGACTTCCAACCATTTTCCAAGTTTATCAACCACATGTAAAACATTTTTATAACTATGATAAAAATCAACAACATAACCAACACAACCCTTGTCGTTTAGCCTGGACCCACCTTAGGATCTCTCCCGATCACTCAAAGACCACCAACCAATATCACAATTCAATAAGCAGACCGGTTCACTCATAGAACCAAAAATAGTCAATGCAATGAAATCAATAATGATGCAATGATACAGTAAAATAAACCCGTACCAGGCATGGTACCCAAGCCAACCATTAGTAATTAGTACCAAGCGTGGTACCCAAGAAAACCATTTGTTATACCTGTACTAGGCGTGGTACCCGTGCCAACTGTTAGTATACCCGTACCAAGCGTGGTACCTGAGCCAACCGAATGTCAATAATCCACAGTCAAATAATGAACACACAACTTGTAGACCAACAAGTAAAAACCGTTCAACTCACAGACGGTAAGACAAGACCCTTAGATATTTTACACAATCTCATCTAAGCAATGCAATTCATACAAACACTTAGATAGGAGTACAAAACATACAACATTCATAGGAATTATAATCCATCACCTACCCTCTATCCCGAGTATATAGTGGAACCTCTACCTTCGTCTGAAGACTAACACACTCACCCTTTGTTTACACATAATGAACGGTTTCCCCTTTTTAGCATAATTTAACCACCCCATTAATCTGGGACAAACATAGATAATAACAATATGAGTTTTTGCCCTTCGCCCTTAGCAAAAAATGATTTCTTCACATGCCTTTTGCATTCCCAAAACCTCACCTAGGAGTTTCCCATTTTCATACCCACCTAGTTGTCCTTTCTATTCTCGGTTCCCCAAACCTTTCTGACATCCCATTCCCTGAGTCCTACCATTTTAGCATGCTAAGACAACAAAAATAGCCCCAAATAACTACAATCAATCCACAGTTCAATCCAACCAAACCTTAGCTCACTCATAACTAATACCAAATCCACCAGACTCTGTGACCGGAGGCCTAAAACATGAAATCTCCATTCCACTATACGATAAGTATAGAATGTAAACATGTGTAACTACTCATGAAAACCTAGCCTACCTGGATGCCAAATAGCTGCAACCGTCCATTTCTGGCTCCGTGAAGGCATTCCCAGCTGAACGATGGTCCTGGAATCCACTGTTCTGTGTCCCTCCAGCCATGACACCTCCTTCTCATGATTCCCTACCCTTGGAGCAGCATGGGAGGGTTTTTGGAGAAACCCTCGTATGTTTTCTAACTGAGGAGGAGAAGATTTTTAATAAAATCCCATTCTGAGCTTCTATTTCCTATCACTCTGCTATGGCGGTTAGCCCTCCGCTATGGCAGTCCCGCTAATGTGGATTAATTACCGCTATAGCAGAGTGACATCAGCCCGGGTTATTTTTAAAAATTAGAAATTTCCCACTACGTCACTCTACTTAAACAAACGTACTTTAATTAAATTCCCTAAATACTTCGACTTCCTGATTCTTAAGGTAACGATGGGTCCGGTCATTACAACAGATACCAATTTACCCATCATTCATCCCCGAATGATCCCAGAATACTGACAGGATGAGTGAGACTAGCCCGGGACCTTTACAATCCTAATTGACCATGTAGTCTACAAACCTATGCGAATTACTATCCTTCTTCAATTAGTCGCGTTGATTTGAGGAAAATTGATGATCTCACTCCCTCGGAGAATTTGAATTACCCATGAAAACTCACACGTGACTTTCCCGAGAACCCAAGAAAATCTGGGGTCTCGCTTAAGGTAGGAGCAAACGAATTCAAAATATCCGGGAGAACTTTTCCTTTCCTAATTTGAATTTTCGTCCGCTATACAGGATTTTATTCCGCCATAGCGCTTCTGCTACAATGGTCCGTCAACCGCTATAGCAGTTGACAATGGTTATGAAATAGGGGAAAAATGGATTTCACCCCTCATTCTCCTCCTATTCCCTTCGAACACACTACATTCTCTCCCGATCACTCCACTCCCGACGTCAAAATTTTCAGGTAAGACTCATTTCTACTTGTTCCCTTACTTCCTTGCACGAATTTAGACATGATTATGGTAGAAATCTAGGGACTTGGGTGTATATTGAAGTGGGTTTTTGAACTTGAACTTTTGGTTGGATTTTTTTGAATTCCCAAAGCATGGATGTTTACCTTACGTTTACAATGCCTCCCAGGCATCCTGGGCGTAAGGATTACACTATTATTGGCCAAAAGTGGGCCAAAATGGGGGTGGAATGTGAAGGGTTATTCTTGAACAAAAGTGGTGATTTGGATGATTTATAGGGGTTATAATGCCCAAATTTTGTAGGAAACAGTAATGGGGTACCTTGGGTAGGTAAATTTGAACTTCGGATATCAAAAAATGGAGTTTTGGACAAAGGGGCGCCATTGTTGCACCCCTTGAAACTTCGGGGATGATGAATACTGCTGTGGCGGTTGGGCTCTGCTATAGCAGTTCTGCTACAATGGATATTTTTCTGCTATGGCGGTCCAGCTATGGCGGACGATCGTCCGCTATAGCATAAGGCCACGAACCAATAGCTTCCCCCAAGCTAACACTTAGAATTTGTTTCCCTATTTTCTAAACCCCTTAAGCCTTATCGAGTTCTAACCCAACTCTTGTTACATTACACGTTATACACTCAAAAGGCTGAAGGAGTACAACTTCCCGTATATGATTATAACCGTTTTCCCAACAAAGCTAGTCGAGAGAGGTTTCTGGATTACCAGAGGCTGGGCATTTGTTATGAGAGAGGTTGCAAGATAACCGGGATGGATAAAAAAGCAGCCGCCTTCCATCGCAAGGTTCAAAAGTTTAGCTGGGAGTCCTTACTAGTAGCTCTCCCTCCTTCACGGACAGGATGGGTATGGGAGTTCTATGCCATTCTTCCTACAGTCCGTTGGGATGAGCCCAACCCCACCATCTGCATCCGAGAAATGGACATTCCAGTGGATGCTCATACTGTTAACGAGATGCTTGGAGTGCCTCATGTCTCCAACGCTGCATACGAGGCCAAGGTAAGGCTTTGAGATATGACTTGGTTGAGGGACACTCTGGTAGATGCAATATTCAGAAATCAGGTCTACTGGGTCATCCCCGAGGGTGTCACTAGCACCTACTTTTCTGTGGAGGCTACGATGTGGCTCAACTTGGTATCCCAGAGGATTCGCCCGTCGGGTAACACGACCGACATGACCTATGCCCGAGCCCTGGTGGTTGCTTGTGCCATGCAAGGCATAATCATGAATTTGGAGGAGCAAATTATCTCCAAATGGAGGGACTTCTACCGGGGTCACAGGAAGGGCCCTTTTTTTCCAGGCTTGGTGTCCGAGTTATGCAGGCGAGTTGGAGTGCCTGAGAACCATACTGACTTGGAGGTGACCATGGACGACCCTTTTGACCCTATCCGGGTGAATGTGGTCTCCAAGAACAAGAGAAAGATGGACGAGGCAGGAAGCAGTCAGCCGGTGGAGGAGGCCGACAACGATGATGATGATGACACCCCTGCCCCTTCCCAGCCCCAACCCCCGATCTCTAGAGCCCAGATGGAGGAGAATTTGGTAGTTGTCCGGAGGTTTATGGAGGATCCTAACGCCGGAGGTGCAACCTCACACCCATCTTCTCAGGAACTTGCAGTACTCCGTAGGGAGTTAGAGGAAGAGAAGAAGAAGAGACGCTCTCAGGACCGCATGTTTTCCCGGATGTGGCAGACCCTTAAGGTCATGTTCTCTTGTGTTTCCTCGGGTCAAGAGCTTCCCGCACTCAAGCCTGAGGACAGGCATGAGTTCCCCTTACTGAGCGACGATGAGGCTTAGGACCTCCCCCTCCCACTTTTACTAGATACTCTTACTGCTTTGGGTTGCCCCTGTTTGGGGCTTGTTAGACAATATTTTCCCTTTCCTTTTCCCCTTTTATTACCGCACATGGATGCTTGTTTTTAGACAATTTCTCTTATATGACTACTATGTTAGTTATAGCATGCTTTCCTTGATTTACACCGAGATGCATAACTTATTACTGCTTTTATATTGCCCCTAGGAAGGAACGAAAAATAGGGGGAAAATAGAGCAGGCTTCTGCCTCTCGTACCTCCACTATGGCGGATGCCACTCCGCTATAGCAGATCTGCTATAGAGGAGAAAAATCCCTTATAGCAGGAGCGCCGTAGCGGTGCCGTCCGCTATGGCAAACTCGACGGTAATCAGTTCAGAAAATTGGATTTCCAGCTACATGAACTCATCCCCCTTCTCGGTTACCCTTGTCTGAATTTGTAAGTCCCGCCATGGTCTTAAACCACCCTTAAGACCACTCCTAGCATCAAACGTATCACAGTCAGGCATAACACACTATCAATTACAATGAAATCACAACAACAATTGTTACCCAACAATACCTTCTCTCCATTACACTAATGACTCCCTTGTCCCCATGGTTCCCAACCAAGTCCCGACTGTCCTGAAACCGAAGCTTCCCTACAGTCACAGTTCCCAATCCTATATCATCTTAACCGATGATAAGCTCCTTTCTAACATGAAATACCACTATTTAATCAGGACATTTAACAGATTACCACAACCTAAGGTACACACAATTTTCCACTTAAATGACTTTCTGTAGACCCTACATGCACAGTAGATAACAATTTCATATACACACATTCCAAGTAAGTCACACCACAATTGTACAACACAATCATTTCAATTGCAAGTCACAAAGAAATCTAATTACAACCAATTCAAGCCATGTAATTTCACCTTCTATTCATCCCATGGATGACCATTAGCCGATCATCCATGTCTTACCGCAGCCTCTTAGGCCAGATACCTATTGGAACCTTCCCGGAAGGACCTCCTTCGCTTTATTGAGATACCAATTAAATTTGAGAGATACCAATTGGACTCAACTCATACAAGCAAGTAAACAACCATACGAAAGAATGAAAGAGGAGATGTTTCCTAGAATGCTTTATTGCTTCAAAAAGATTAGATGTGGACGTCAACACACCAATTCGTAGGACTCTATTAGACACCTTGCTCTTGTACTGGGAGACTGGTAACCTAGGCTCTGATACCATCTGTCATGACCCGACCTACCGGGCTGAGCGGGCGCCTACTCTAATCACCTAGATAGACGAACCCTCACCCTCTGTCCAATAGGTAACTTGCGGAAAATTAAAAGTAGCAAAAGTAACTGTTCCTTTTATTATGAAGACCTTGTTATTACAACATTTGGAAACAGAAAACAGTTTTGAAATATAAATTACCCTTCCTAGGACCTAGTCTAAACATGTACAAGAGCTACTACAAGATTATATAGAACATGTGAAAGAGACACAACTTTCGTCAAGGAATCGAAGGACAGAAGCTGTTGGAGATCACCATCGTCATGTACCTATGAAACACCACCTGCCCTGCAACCAGACTATACCAAAAGGTATAGCAAGAGTAGAGTTAGTACAACCACATGTACTGGTAGGCATCATCGGTAGACCTGAATCCATTCCTACCATCATATAACAAAATAGAGAAAGCATGAAAATAAACAATGTAACCCCATCCTTCACCCTTTTCCCCTTACCGGACCTCATCTCAACCGATCGTCCACTCGCACCCCTTACCTCAGCCCTTTCTATTCCTTCTACTGCCAACCACCCCTTTTTCTGGTCTTCCGAATCACGCTAAGCCTAGACTTCCCAAGTCACCCTAACCTTAGACTTCACTTCCTAAGTCACACAACCTTAGACTTCCCAAGTCACACTAACCTTAGACTTCACTTCCTAAGCCACACAACCTTAGACTTCCCAAGTCACACTAACCTTAGACCAACTGCTATGTCAAACTCTAACTGCCTCACCGTTGACCTAGTCAACCCCCATGACTATGCATCCAGGAATAACCCATACCCTGTCATTCCATACTCACAACCCAATTAACCGGACCCACCCTGAATCCCTAAACAACTCCTCCCAGGATATCACCCGCTAGTCACACCATGTAAAACTTCCAACTATTTCCCTAGTTCAACAACCACATGTAAAACATTTTTATAACTACGATCAGAATCAACAACATAACAAACAAACCCTTGTCGTTTAGCCCATACCCACCCTAGGATCCCCTTTAAACAACACCTAAGTATTAGCAGACAACCCGACCTAAACCAAGACCAATTAAACAGATATAACAAAATTCTCGGTCACTCAAAGACCACCAACCAATATCACAATTCAATAAGCAGCCCAGTTCACTCACATAACCAATAACATTCAATGCAATGGAATCAATAATGATGCAATGATACAGTAAAATAAACTCATACCAAGCATGGTACCCGAGCCAATCGTTAGTAATTCGTACCAGGCGTGGTACCCCAGCCAACCATTTGTTATACCTGTACCAGGTGCGGTACCCATCCCAACCGATAGTATACCCGTACTAGGCATGGTACCCGAGCCAACCGAATATCAACAATCCACAGTCAAATAATGAACACACAACTTGTAGACCAACAAGTAATAAACCGTTCAACTCACAGACTGTAAGACAGGACCCTTAGACATTTTACACAATTTCATCTAAGCAATGCAATTCATACAAACACTTAGATAGGAGTACAAAACATACAACATTCACAAAAATCATAAGCCATCACCTACCCTCTATCCCGGGTATATAGCGGAACCTCGACCTTCGTCCGAAGACTAACACACCCACCCTTTGTTTGTACATAATGAACAGTTTCCCCTTTTAGCATAATTTAACAACCCTATTAATCTGGAACATACATATATAATAACAATACGAGTTTTCACCCTTCGCTCTTAGCAAACAATGATTTCTTAACATGCCTTTCGCATTCTCGAAACCTCACCTAGGAGTTTCTCATTTTCATACCCACCTTGTTGTCCTTGCTATTCCCGGTTCCCTGAACCTTTCTGACATACCAATCCCTGAGTCCTATTATGTTAGCATGCTAAGACAACATAAACAACCCCAAATAACTACAATCAATCCACAGTTCAATCCAACCAAACCTTAGCTCACTCATAACTAATACCAAATCTACCATACTCCGTGCTTGGAGGCCTAAAACATGAAATCTCCATTCCACTATACGATAAGTGCAGAATGTAAACAGGTCTAACTACTCATGAAAACCTAGCCTATCTGGATGCCAAGCAGGTGAAACCGTGCATTTCTGGCACCGTGAAAGCGTTCCCGGCTGAATGATGGTCTTGTAATCCACTGTTATGCATCCCTCCAGCCATGACACCTCCTCCTCATGATTCCCTAGCCTTGGAGCAGCATGGGAGGGTTTTTGGAGAAACCCTTGTATGTTTTCTAACTGAGGAGGAAAAACTTTTTAATAAAATCCCATTCTGATCTTCTGTTTCCCATCACTCCGCTATGGCGGTTAGCCCTCTGCTATGGAGGTCTCACTATAGCAGAATAATTACCACTATAGGAGAGTGACATCAGCCCGAGTTATTTCTAAAAATTAGAAATTTCCCACTATGTCACTCTACTTAAACAAACGTATTATTAATTAAATTCCCGAAATACTTTGACTTCCCAATTCTTAACGTAACGATGGGTCTGGTCGTTACATAGGCCCTCATCTTGGTTAACCCTAATGGGGATCAATTGCAGCCAGAGTTAGAGATTTCGTTCGTATGAACCCGCCAGAGTTTTTGGGCTCGAAGGTTGGTGAGGACCCTATAACTGTATGGATGAGATTAAGAATATTCTTGAGGTGATGCAAGTGACTTGTTCTGATAGTGTAGATCTAGCTTCCTACCAACTAAAGGATGTAGCTCATATTTTGTATACTCAGTAGAAGGATGGTAGGGGCAGGAATGCAACTTCTATGACTTGGGACTGCTTTGTGGGAGCTTTTATGGATAGGTTCTTTCCTAGGGAGTTGAGAGGGGCTAAGGTTGAAGAGTTTGTTAATTTGAGGCAAGGATATATGTCAGCTCAGGAGTATGGGCTAAAGTTCACTCAATTTTCTAGGTATGCTCTGGAGAAAGTGGTAGAGCCAATGGACAGAATGAGTAAGTCTATCTCTGGAGTCTCTGATTTGGTCAAAAACAAATGCAAGATGACAATGTTGGTTAGAGATATGGACATCTCCAGACTTATGACTTATTCTCAGCAAATGGAGGAAGAGAAACTGAAGAAGAGGGAAAGGGAGAACAAGAGGGTCAGGACAGAGGATTCAGGGTTGAGTCATCAGAGGTCCAGAGGTGGAAATCGGTCTTTATTTTAGATGAGGTCATCAGGACCAGTGCTATCATCAGCTAGTGCTCATACTCAGGCACCAAGGCCTAGGCATGATCAGGTAGGTAGAGGATCATGCTATCATTCGCAAGGAAGTATTGCAAAAGGGACTCTCTACCCTGTTTGCAAGAAGTGTGACAAGAATCACCTTGGAGAGGGCCTTCAGGGTACATGTGGATGTTTTGGGTATGGATAGATTGGTCATAGAATCAAGGACTGCCCTTCAACTAAGAGGAACAATGGAGGTGGCATAACATAATCTACTACAACAGCTCTAGTAGGTTGTTCAGTTCAGCAGGGTGCCACTTTTGGGCGGTGGTCAGCGCCAGAACTTCCTCTATGCTATGTCATCCCGCCAGGATTAGAAGGGTTCCCCATATGTGACTTAGTCACTAGTATGTTTCAAGTCTTCTCTTTTGATGTTTATGATTTACTAGATCTCGAAGCTTCTTTGTCGTTTGTAACCCCTTATGTTGCTTGTATCATTGGAGTCAATCTTGTACAACTCCTAGAACCCTTTCATGTCTCCACCCCTATTGGTGATTCAGTCCTAGCCAAGAGAGTATACATAAATTATCCACTCACAGTCCTCCATAGAGTCACCTCAGCCGATCTAGTACAGTTAGAGATGACTAATTTTGATGTTATTCTTGGTATAGACTGGTTATATGCATGTTATGCCACCGTGGATTGCCGAACTAGAGTGGTCAAGTTACAATTTCTGAATGATCCTATTTTAGAATGGCATGGTAGTCTTCATATATCATGAGGTCATTTAATATCTTATCTCAAGGTTAGGAGAATGATTTCTTAAGGGTGCATCTACCATATAGTTTGGGTTAAGGATTATGAGTGCGAGACCCCATCCCTCCAGTCAGTTCCTGTAGTAAATGAGTTCCCAGAGGTGTTTCTTGAGGATCTTCTTGGATTTACTCCTGAGCGAGAGATTGAATTTGGGATAGACCTTCTCCCAGATACGCAGCCCATATTTATTCCTCCTTATAAAATGGCTCAAATAGAACTTAAGGAATTGAAAAAGCAATTTAAAGGCCTTTTAGGCAAGGGTTTTATCTGGCCCAGCATCTCTCTATGTGGTGCTCCAGTCCTCTTCATGCATAATAAAAATGGTTCCCTCAGAATGCCCATTGATTACTGTCAGTTGAACAAGGTCACAATCAAGAATAAGTATCCTATCTTAGGATTGATGACTTGTTCGACCAACTTCAAGGTGCCAGTTACTTCTCCAAAATCGACCTAAGATCTGATTATCATCAGCTTAGAGTTAGAGAGTGTAACATTCCGAAGATAGCCTTCAGAACTTGGTATGGCCACTATGAATTTGTGGTTATGTATTTTGGACTAACGAATGCTCATGCAACCTTTATGGACTTGATGATAGGGTATTCAAGCAATACTTGGATATGCTCATCATTGTCTTTATAGATGACATTCTTATCTACTCTTGGAGTGAGGAGGAACATGCAATCCATTTGAGGGTTGTGCTACAAACTCTCAAGGATCATCAGTTATTTGCTAAGTTCAGTAAGTGTGAATTTAAGTTGCATTCAGTTGCTTTTTTGGGTCATGTAGTATCTAACAAGGGCATTTGAGTGGATTCGCAGAAAATAGAGGCAATAAAAAACTGGCCTAGACCCACTTCCCTGACTGACATAAGGAGATTTTTGGGTTTGGTCGGATACTACAGAAGATTTATGGAAGGGTTTTCATCCATAGTTGCCCCTTTGACCAGGTTAACTCAGAAAATGTCACGACCCAACTACTAGTCCATACGGGCACCTACTCTAAGAACCTAGATAGGAGGATTCTTACCACCCCATTTATAATGGGCCTGCGAAATAAATAAGAAGCATGAAATAACCTTTAATATTAAAGAACAATTACAAAACTTGAACAATAAATCTATTACAAAGTTTAAATAAAACCCTCCCTAGGAACTAGTCTAAATAGGTACAAGAGTTCTAAGGAGAAATACAAGGTAAATAAGACACAACTATCCCCATAGGAAAGAAAGGAGTAGAAGCTGCTGGAGACTGCTATCAGTATCACCTGAGTAACAACAACTGATCCTGTAACCAGACTATAACCGAAAAGGTATAGCAAGAGTAGTATCAGTACAAATAACATGTACTGGTAGGCATCATTGACCGACCCAAATCCACCGCATAATATCATCTAAAAATTAAGAGAAACATGCAATATGAGTTACAAATCCAATCCTTTTTTCAATGACCTTTACTGCTACGGTTTAACATATATGAACCTATACTTTTGTTCCCAACCTTCCTACCCTGTTCCACTGCCAACTCCACCAATAGGAGACATTCCACCATCCTATCCTGGACCTAAACAATTGTCGCTTGTAACACTAAGACTTCAAAAATCTACCCATCTATTTCTCAAATCTATCCATCTTGCCATCCACTACAGCTACCTTATAGATTCTAGCCTCAACCACTGAGTCTACTATCTTTCCCTACTAGCCAAAAAGGTAGACGACTTACAACACTTTTAGTTATCAACCTGACTCAACCACCCTAAAGACATACCCAAGCTTATCAACATAACACACCATCCATGTCAGTGAATACAATAAAACATTCCAATCGTCGCCCTGATAGGCCAAGTTAAGACCAGACTAGCAACCCGTGTTAACTAACCTAATCACTATGACTTTACGACAATAAGTACACACACTATGCCAGTAACCAGACCCTCCTCATGGACATGCCACAACTTGCAAGCATCGCGGACCAACAGAAGATCCCTAAGTCAATATTTATGATGCTTAATATACAACCTCGGTCTAAAGAAGGACTAAACCAGCCTGTACACAACTACCTGACCACTCATAAACCAATATGCAACAAATACATTCAAGAAATAAACCTGGTTCACTCATGGAACCATCGACAGAACACAATCAATATGTATAATCAAACCTGTCTCACGCGTGGTACCCAAGCTAACCATTATAGAACCTGTACCAAGCGTGGTACCTGAGCCAACCGATAGATATCTCATACTAGGCGTGGTACCCGAGCCAACTGATATATGTATCCCATACAAGGCGGGGTACCCGAGCTAACCAAATGTCATAGATAATCCAACAATCAACAATAATGAACAAAACCACACTTGTAAGACCAACAAGTAATAAAGACAAGTTCATTTCACATGATTGAGAATCGAACATCCTAACATTCATCATTTAATTTCCCTAAGCCATGTGGTGTGCGGGCAATACTAAGCAATAGTTACAATGCACACATATCATAAATAGGAAGCAAACAACCATCAACTACACAACATACCTGATTCATCCTCCCAACCCTTGATAACTTAACCAAGGACCAACCCCCAAACTATCCAAAAGACTCTACGACTTGATTACCTTAAATCCTAGACTTCCTTAGAAAAGTAAGCATACTTTAGGGGTTTCATTCCATGACATTAAGGACTCCTGAACCTTCCTGATCATCCCATTTTGCTTAAGTACAATATTCTCAGAAACCCACTACAATCTAGCTACCCGTTAACACATACACACTACAAGTTCCCCAAACCTACCCCATAATCTATCCTTCTTAGGGTTTTAGCATTGAATACAATAGTAACTTGAGAATCGGGTCACATTATCTATAACCTTATTATTCCTCTATAGTAAATTAGCCAATCCACACAATATCCCTCCAGACTCTATGCCCGAAGGCCTAGGCATGAATTCTGCCGTTATTCTACAATAATATTACATAATAAAACACAGGTCTATAACTACTCAATTAAACCTAGACTACTCGAATGCCAAGAAGCTGCATATAAAAGTCTAAATGCGATCTTCTGCCACTGTGAATGCAATTCCTGATGAAAAGAGGACCTAGAATCCATGGTTTTGCCACTTTTTGAGCGAAAATCTCTCCTCCCCATTGCTCCCAAGCTTTGGAGCAGCCTAAGAGGGTTCTTGGAGCAACCCTCATCTGTTTTTCAACTGAGAAGGAGAAATCTAAAATAAGGTCCACATTTTTAAGTCACTAGTTCTGTTAGCCTGCTATAGCGGTCGGCTGACCGCTATAGTAGAATGACGTCCGCCCAGAAAATTTCCAAAAATCTGAAATTTCATTGTGTCATCCCAAATTAAATTACAACACAATTCAATTATTCCCAAAATCCTCGATGAGGTAATTTTTAAATAATGATTAGACAGATCATTATAAAAAATACCAATTTACCCATTGTTCGTCCCTAAATAATCCCTTAAGTAGAGAGGAAAGAAGAATCTAGTCAGGGAATCACATAATCCCACTTTGACAATGTAATTACGACCCTACGCAAAACATCAAAACTTCCCCGTTGTTAGTCATACCTGACTCAATTTGGAAATAAATTTAATATCATTCATCCAGAGAATCCATTAACCCGAGTGCCCGAGGAATCTGGGGCCTCGCAAAAATTATCAGTGTGAAAGAATTTCAAATGTAATGAAAAGGATCATTCTGCTCTAACAATGACCTGCCATCCCTCTATAGCGGGAATTATTCCACTATAGTGGTACCGCTATAGCGAGAGACTAACTGCTATAGCGGTCGATAACAGTTTAAAGGGGTGAGAAATGGGTTTCACACCTATTCTCCCCTATTTTCACCTGAAAACACCACCTTCCTCCCGATCACTCCGCTCCCGACGTTGGAAATTCAAGGTAACAATCGCATTTCGTTACTCCCTTACTTTATTGAACGAATAATGATAGTCTTATGGTAGAAAATGGTGGGTAGAGTAGATATTGAGTTGGGTTTTGAATTTTAAAATTTTGGTTTTCATTTTGGTAGATTTCCAAAGCATGGATGCTTCTCTTACGTTTACAATACTTCCACAACATTCTGGGCGTAAGGATTATGGGATTTTTGACCCAAAATGGGTCCAAAATGGTGGGGGAGATGAAGGGTTGTTCTTGTTGAAAATGGTGATTTGGACGATTGTTAGGGATTATAATGCCAAATTGTTTACATAAAATAGTGGTAGGGAACTTTAGAAACACTGATTTGGAATTGGAATGTTAAAAGAAATGATTTGTAGTGGTAGGGAACTTTAGAAACACTGATTTGGAATTGGAATGTTAAAAGAAATGATTTTTTGGGTCAAAAGGCGCCATCGATGCACCTCTTGAAAACCTACGATGATGAAGACCGCTATAGAGGAACATGACCACTATAGCAGAGAAATTCTGCTAAGCGGGAGGCTACAGGCAATAGCCTCCCAAGCAGAGTCAAGAATTAGATTTTTCTCTGAAAGATATTTCCTTGCACTTTTACAAGTTCTAATCCCACCCCTTGCTACATTGCAGGCTTAACTACTTGATGGATACCAACAAATAACACATTCCTCCGTACGAGAAGTTCCCCGATAATGCTAGTCGAGAGAGGTTCTGGGACTACCGGATGACAGGTATTTGTTATGAAAGGGCCTTCAACATGAGGGGTATGGAAGAGAAGGATGGGGCATTTTATAACAGGCTTTAAGAGTTTGGTTGGGGCCCATTGGTGGTGGCTCCCCCTTTCAGGCGTTCAAGCTGGGTGAGGGAGTTCTATGCCATACTCCCTACTATCTGTTGGGATGACCCCAACCCCACTATTTGCCTTCGAGGAGTGGATGTCCCCGTGGATGTATGGACAGTCAATGAGGTGCTAGGAGTGCCTCATTTTTCTAATGATGTATACGAGGCCAAGCTTCGGGAGTGGGACATGACATTGCTGCGGGACACTATAGTAGAGGAGTTCAGGGACCAGGTCTACTGGCCCACCGCTGAGGGCATCACGATTACTTACTTCTCAGTCGATGCTAGAGGTGGCTGAAATTGGCATCCTAGAGGATCTGTCCATCAAGCAATCTTACCAATGTGACCTTTTCTCGGTCTTTGATGGTGGACCGTGCCATGCAAGGGGTCCAGCTGAATGTGGGGTCACAGATTATATCAGAGTAAAAGGATTTCTATCGGGGTCCCAAGAAGGGCCCCTTCCTTCCGAGTCTGGTGTCTGAGTTATACAGGCGGTGCCTGAGGATGAAACTTACAAGGAAGTGGAGATGGATTCCCCTTTCAACCCTCTCCAAGTGAAGGTGGTTTCCTCTACAAGAAAGAATAAGAGAAAGGTAGGTAAAGCAGAGTGTAGCCAGGCTGCCGAGAGAGCTGGTGGTGATGACGATGATCCTGCCCCTCTTTCTTAGTCCCAGCCTCCAATTACTAGCAGCTAGCTGGAGGAAAACTTAGTTGCGGTCAGGTGGTTCATAGAGGGCACCATTGTCGGAGCAACAACTCCGCCCCCTTTGCTCTGGACTATACAGCACTCCGCAGGGAGTTGGATGAGGAGAAAAAGAAGAGGCGCTCCCGGGACCGCATGCTTGCAAAGATGTGGAAGACCATAAAATTCATGTTCACCTGCGTTGTCCCCCATCGGGAGCTTCCCCAGCTAGAGCCGGAGGACCTACAAGAGTTTTCTTTCTTGAGTGACACCAGGGCCGAGGGCCTAGCTCTCACATCCCCTGATGGTGATGAGGTATCTAGGTAGGACCTCTCCCTCCCCCCCCCCCTTTTATTTTATTATTACTACTGCTCTTGGGTTTTGCCCCCATTTAGGGCATGTACTAGAAGATATTTCCTTTACCTTTCCTTTTTAGTTTTAAGCATATGGATGCTAGTGATAAACAGTGTTAACCTCTTATACACTCTACATTAGTCTTATTGGCAATTTCCTTGTTTTACATAGCAGCTCGTAGCTTAATTATTGATTTTAAGCACCTCAAAAACAAAAGGCAAAACAGGGAAAAACATGGTAGGGTTTTTGTCCAACCCTTCTTGCTATAGAGGCTGGCATGCTGCAATAGTGATACTGCCATAGCAGAGAAATTCTCACTATAGAGCGATCACCGTAGCGGTGAAGTTTCTGCAATGGTGGCTCCGACGATCAGCAGCCCAAAATTGAAATTTTCTAGCACATTCACCCATTCCCCATTTTTTGTGATCAACATTAACCCCTGAAAGCTCGCCATGGTCTTACTATACCCCGAGACCATCCCCAATAATGCATAATTCAGAATTTAGCACTAGGTTATCATAAAAGATCATATTACAAAAAACACAAGAAGACTGTTCCCAACTACACATTCCCGCTATCATACACGAATAACCCTTTTTTCCCCATGCTTCCCAACTAATCCCGTCTGTCTTGAAATCAGAGTTTCCTCATAGTCACAAATACCTTTTTGTTCCCTTACCATCTTTACCAATGATAAGTCTATACCCGACAGGTAATAACACTCCTTCAATTAATTCACATAACAATTTTTCCCTAAACTAATCACACACAATCAAATTATGACTCCTTCTGGACTAAAATTTCCACAGTAAGGTAAACAATTACACACTACACAATTGCAGACTGGTAATGCAGTGTAAATAATCACAGTCTCAAGTTTAGCACTCAAACAAGCCAAGTTCATTTCTTTTAATCGCCTCATGGATGACCGATAGACGATCATCCATGCACTCGCATAGCCTCCAAGGCCAGATAACAATTGGAACCTTCCCGGTTCTAACTTCCCTTGCTTGTGCCATTTCAACCAGAGTCAAATGACATCCTTTTACCTTGTTGAGATACTAATTGGAATTGGGAGATACCAATTGGACTCAACCCATACAAATAAGCAACAACCGCATAAAAGGAGTGAAAGAAAGGAGACAATTTTCTAGAATGCCTCATAGCTTCCCAAAGATTAGATGTGGATGTCAACACACCAAGACGCATGACTCTATTCCATATTTGATCTTGTAATGGGAAGCAAACAACCATAAACTACACAATAGACCTGATTAATCCTCCTAACCCTAGATAACCTAACCAAGGACCAACCCTCAGACTATCCAATAGACTCAACGACTCGATTACCTCAAATCCTAGACTTCCTTAGAAAAGTAAGCATACCTTAGGGGTTTTATTCCCTGACATTAAGGACTCCAGACCCTTCCTGGTCATCCCATTTCCCTTAAGTACAACATTCCCAAAAACCCACTATAATCTAGCAGCCCGTTCATATATACACACTACAGGTTCCCCAAACCTACCCTATAATCTAGCCTTCTTAGGGTTTTAGCATCGAATACAATAGTAACGTGAGAATTGGGTCATATTATCCATAACCTTATCATTCCTCTATAGTAAATTATCCAATGCACAAATTATCCCTCCAGACTCCATGCCCGAAGGCCTAGGCATGAATTCTCCCATCATTCTACAATAATATTATGCAATAAAATACAGGTTTATAACTACTCAATTAAACCTAACCTACCTAAACTCCAAGAAGATGCATGTAGAAGTCTGAACGTGATCTTCTACCTATGTGAATGCAATTCCTGATGGAAAGTGGACCTGAAATCCATGGTTTTTCCCCTTTTTAAGTGAAAATATCCCCTCCCCATTTCTCCTAAGCTTTGGAGCAGCGTAGGAGGGTTCTTGGAGCAACCCTCATTAATTTTTCAACTAAGGAGGAGAAATATAAAATAAGGTCTACATTTTTAATTCACTGGTTCTGTCAGCCAGCTATAGCAGCCAGTTGGCCACTACAACAGTGACACTATTGCAGAAAAATTCCCACTATAGCAGAATGAAATCAGCCCAGAAAATTTCCAAAAATCTAAAATTTCATCGTGTCATCCCAAATTAAATTAAAACGTAATTCAATTGTTACCGAAATCCACAACGAGTGGATTTTTAAAATTACGACTGGACAGGTCATTACGGAAAAAGGTTAAGTTTCAGTGGTCTGATGAATAGGAAAAGAACTTCCAGGAATTAAAGACTAGGTTGACCACAACTCTAGTTTTAGATCCACCAGAGGGTTTAGATGGACTTATTGTGTATTGTGATGCATCTAGAGTTAGCTTGGATTGTGTTCTCATGTAGCATGGTAAGGTGATTGTTTATGCTTCCAGACAACTTAAGACTCATGAGAAGAACTACCCGACTCATGATCTTGAGTTAGCAGTTGTAGTTTTCTCTTTGACGATTTGGAGACACTACTTATATGGTATCCATGTGGATGTGTTTATCGACCATAAGATCCTCTAGTATGTGTTTACTCATAAGGAATTGAATCTTCATAAAAAAAGGTGGGTTAAGCTTCTTAAGGCCTATGATATGAGTGTGCTTTGCTATCCGAGTAAGGCCAATGTAGTGGTTTATATGCTTAGCAGGTTGTACATAGGTAGTGTGTCACAGGTTGAATAAGGAAAGAAGGAATTGGCTAAGTATAATCATAGGCTCGCTCGTTTGGGGGTTCGCCTTATAGATTAATTAAAAGGTGGTATTGTTGTTCAGAATGGGTTAGAATCTTCTTTGGTAGTTGAGGTGAAGGAGAAGCGAGACAGTGATCCTATCTTGAATCAGTTGAAGGGTGCAGTCCATCAACAAAGGGTAGAGGTTTTCTCCCATGGGGGAAATGGTGTGCTTCGATATCAAGGTTGGCTATGTGTTCATGATGTAGATGGGTTGAGACAATGGATTTTGACAGAGGCTCATAGCTCCAGGTACTCTATTCATCCCGGTGCCACCAAGATGTATTGTGACCTACATGAAGTCTATTGGTAGAATAGCATGAAGAGGGACATTGTAGATTTTTTGGTTAAGTGTCCCAACAATCAACAAGTGAAGGTAGAACACCAGTGACTGGGTAGTATAACTCAGGATATTGACCTTCCTACTTGGAAGTGGAAAGTGATCAATATGGACTTCATTACAGGCTTATTGCGTACTCGCCAACAACATGACTCTATTTTGGTGATAGTAGACAGGATGACTAAGTCAACCCATTTTTTGGTGGTCAAGACTACTGATTCAATAGAGGATTATGCTAGACTCTACATCTGTGAGATAGTCAGGTTGCATGGGGTTTCTTTGTCTATCATCTCAGATAGGGGTACTCAGTTTACATCCCCGTTTTGGAGGTGATTTCAGAAGGGTCTTGGTACTCAAGTGAATCTCAGTATAAATTTTTATCTGTAGACGGATGGTCAGGAAGAGCATACCATCCAAACCTCAGAGGATATGTTAAAGGCTTGTGTTATTGACTTTAAAGGTAATTGGGATAATCACTTACCTCTTATGGAGTTTGTCTATAATAACAATTTTTATTCTAGCATTTAGATGGCTCCATATGAGGCACTTTATAGGCAGAAGTGTAGATCACCTATAGGTTGGTTTGAGGTAGGTGAAGCAGTATTGATAGAGCTAGATTCAGTCCATGAGACTATGAAGAAAGTTCAGCTCATCGGGGAGAGGTTGAAGACTACTCAAAGTCAATAGAAATCCTATATAGATATGAGGAGAAGAGACTTAGAGTTTTAGGTGGATGATTGGGTGTTTCTAAAAGTGTCACCCATGAAGAGTGTAATGAGATTTGGTAAGAAACGGAAGCTTAGTCCCCAATTTATAGGTCCTTACAGGATTCTGAAGAGGATTGGTAATGTGGCTTATGAGTTAGAGTTGCCAGCAGTCTATCCAGTCTTCCATTTCTCCATATTAAAGAAGTGTGTTGGTGATTCAGCACCATAAGAAAATATGGGTGTGAAAGATAGTCTCACCTATGAAGAGGTCCCAGTTAAAATTCTTGATCGTCAGGTTCAGAGGTTGAGGAACAAGGAAGTCGCTTTGGTGAAAGTTCTGTGGAGGAAAAAGAATGTGGGTGTGAAAGATAGTCTCACCTATGAAGAGGTCCCAGTTGAAATTCTTGATCGTCAGGTTCAGAGGTTGAGGAACAAGGAAGTCACTTTGTTGAAAGTTCTTTGGAGGAACCAGTCAGTTGAGAGAGCTACTTGGGAAGCAGGAGCATCCATGATGACAAATTACCCTCACCTCTTTCCTTCTGATTCAATTTCATCTTGAGGTACTAGTTCCTTCTTAGCTTCCTCAGTTTTCTCCTTAGTCATCCCTTAAGTTCCTTGTTTTATCAGCTATTTGTACGTTTCTTCCATGTATGCATGTTTCATGAATTCATTTTGGCTTCCTTATTATTCATTTGAGGACAAATGATCCCAAGGGGGAGACATTGTAACACCCAAAAAGTCCTAAGCTAAGAAGTAAACCAGAAAATCTTAAGTTGAATATGTTTAAGCTTCAGAAAAGATCTATGGACACGAACCACGAGCCATTGATGAAACCACATACCATGGATATGCCTCATGGAATGAGTCCTATAGACCCATCCTCTGATATGAAACCACAATAGGGATTCATAGGTCATGGATCAGACCACGGTCTGTGGTTCCCCCTCATGGAATCAGACCTGAGGGTCACCTAATTTCCAGATAACCATGGGAGGTTTCCATGGGCCATGAAATGTTCCACGAGCCGTAGACATCGCCCATGGAAATCAAACCCGCATCTAGTTATTTTTTCCAGAAACTACGGCCTCTAACTATGGTCCGTGGTTCTGTCTATTGGTTGTAGTCCTCGTTCATGGAAACCTGGGTTGAGTTTTTTTAATAGTTTTTAGACTTGTTTCCCTGGGGTAATTTTGTAATTTCCCACTACTTTTACTCCTAAGTTAAGTTATTTTAGGTCAAATAAAAGGGTTTTATTATTACTTAGTCATATTTTCATTCATTCTCTCAAATCAAGTTTCAAAAGAAAGAAAAGGGATTCTTCTCTCAAGCTCCAAGGCCTAGGGTTCCTCTTTCAAGTCTCCATCTTCAAGTTCTAAGTTAAGAAATCTTCAAGTCCAGGTATGTTGGTATTCAATAAGGGATTTCTTTCACCCTTATGACCCAAACCCTAAGTTTCACTTTGATTTCATGAACTTATAAAGTTAGGGTTCTTACCCAATTGTATGGTTTTTTGATAAATTTATTCTCCTCATATTGCTAAGTGATTTCTAATCCTAATTCATGATTTTACATGAATTTTTACAAGTATTCATTTATCTCATGATTTGAAGGATAACCCTGGCCTAATTTTATATGTATGGCTTATTTTAAGAATATTGTCATGTTTAGATAATATGACATTATGTATTCAAGAAATTGCATGCCATGTTCTTCAAGTTATGAATTTTTATAAAATTATGTATTTGAACTAGTGCTATGAAAACCTTTAAGATATGATCCTCTATGAACGATATGACATCCTAACATGCCATCAATGCTCATGAACCATTTTTCAAAAGCAAGGTTTGTGAGTAGTATGACATCCAGATTTGCCATTATGACTATAAATAAGATTTGACATCTAGATATGTCACATGTTATGCCAGTACTATGATATATTTTAGGAGTAGTATTTAGAACCAAGTTGATGAGGGTTCTAGATAACCCAAGTCCAGAACTACGTTGCCATCGTACGTTTGCCTTTTAGGCGCACTTCAAGATCCTTATGTTTATGGTTCTAACTTGGTCCGGTTAGGACAACTTTTTTCAGTGTGGGTGTATGACACTGGACTCTATCATGCTCAGCATAGTTTATGTTAGTTCTAAGAAACTCCTGCAAGAATAATTTTAAGCTACTAAAAGCATGATATTCAGTTATCAAGCTTTTACTCATTGCTTATGACTTATGCTTAAACTATGACTTTTACTTATGATTTTCACTTGAGTCCTTATGTTATGATTTCTTCTATTAATGCATGGTTTTAGTTTTAAGTATGTTTTCAAGCATGTCATTATCATGATTTTTCATAAGCTGGCTTACTCAGTATATCCATATAGTACTGATGCAAACTCTATGTGCTACATCCTATTATGATGCAGATTCAATTGTTCATTCTCAGACTCGTGGCTAGAGACCGCAGGATTTCCAGTCTCTGTTGGTGAGTACTTATCCTTAGAGGACCAGTTATGAGTTTAGTTATTCTTATCCTTTTCTTTCAATATTAAAGCTAGATGGGTTCTTGTCCCAGCAACTTACTCTATCAGTTTTAGAGGCTTTTCAGACATAGTTAGGCAGTCGGTGTTTTTATGCATTTCAGATTTTTACTCCTAGATTATGTTTATATATATATATATAGATATATATGGAGTTGATCATTACTTGATATTAAGCTTTCGCGCATTATGTTATGGTTGTGTTTAAGTCATGCTAAGGCCAAGGGTTAGCTTGGGATCACTTGTGCTCTCAAGTCCCATGTTATGTCCCAAAGGAAGGCTCGGGCTGTGATATGTTCACCTGGCTTGGCTTTTCTAATTTCTATTACTTTGGGGATCTCTTCCAATACAACATCACATTTGTTAACCAGATCCCCTATTCCATCCCCCAGACCATTGCTTGTGGAATCACCATGTACATGGAACGACTGATATAGCTAAGGTAATGGCTTTGGCAACCCTGAATGCACTTTCTCTTTGGTCTTTGTCTTGATTCCTTTGAACACATATCCTAATCAATGCTTGGACAACTGCCTTGGGATTCTTTTCAGCTTAATAATGCCATTGGAATTCTTACCAGGCTGAACCCTGATTCATAACCATCTCAGCATAGTATGGCAAACATTTTGTAGACCGACAGAATTGGCACTTGCGGTGCATGATCTTCTCCAGTAGCATTTATGATTTCCACGGTATAGAAATCACTCCCTCTTGGAACTTCCTCTATCACGGTATAAAATCATTTGGGTGGCTCAAGTGACTCCTCTCACCATGGATAACCACCTCGTGGTATTTCCATACAAACTTCACTATTTGATACAGGGTTGATGGCATATCTCCACCCTCATATATCCACGGCCTCCTAAGGAGCAACTTGTAGCTGGTGGTGATGTCCATGACTTGGAACTCATGTCAAAACTCAGTGGGTCCCATCTATATGTACAAATTGACCTCTCTAATAGTGTCCCTTTGACCTCTATCAAAGGCTCTCACATTGATCTTTCTTTGGCAAATCTTATCCAAATCATAATCTACTGGGTGAGTGTGGATACTAGGCAAATATTCAGACCTGAACCATCATCAATCAGAACCCTATATATGATATTCTCTTGATATTTGATGGTGACATACAGTCCTTGTTGTGCATTAATGCTTCAAAGAATAGTTCATCATCCCTAAAACAAATACAGTGGCCTCCTATAACTCGGCTCACCATGGCAGTCAAATTTTCCACACTAATATCGGTAGGTATATAGGCTTCGAAGAGGACTTTGAGCAAAACCTGTCCATGATATTGAGAGCTCATGAGCAATGCAAAAATAGAGATTTAGGTAGGAGTCTTCTCTAAATGCCTCACGATCGAGTATCCTTTCAGTTGCATCCTTCTCCAAAACTCCTCAGCTTCTCCTTGAGTAATTGGTCTCTTCTGTTGATCCTTCCTATAAGAATCATTAACTAGATATTTGGGGATATAACATCTTCTTAATCTAGTCATTTGATGAGCCACATCGTCTTCTACCATAAACTCTTTTTTCTCAAGTACTAAAGCAAACACCTGATAAGGGGTCATTAGCATAATGAACTATGGATTCTCGGCAATACTTAAAGCAACTATAACTTTTTCCAAAAATTGTGGCCTCTTAGGACTGGCTGACACTATAGACTTGCTCACCATACATTCTTCATCGACCTTTATCATAGTAATAGTGGCTCCTCCACAATTTGAGAGTGGGTTGTTTGTAACATTTAGCAGTGTCGTCTGAAGTGTGATAACCCTTTGATAGATCAAATCTTAGATCCTGTGTTTCAAGTTAATACAATCTTCAATATCATGTCCGACTCCTCCAGAATAATAAGCACAATGTCGATTAGCTTATTACTGGGTTTGGGATTAATAGGCTAAATACACCCCACCATTTTTGACCTTTCAAATAACTGAGTCCTAGGCTTGGCCAACTGGGTAAAACTTTGAGGTACTTTCTTTTCTAAGTTCGTATAGGGAGGATTGGTATTATTTTATTGATGAAAGGGGGAACTTAGTGGTAGTTCTGATTGTTGAGAGATCTCTGATAAACCTGGAAATTCGGGGGAAGAGCCTGGTAGGTGGGCTGAGTATCTGTTAGTGAAGTTTGTTAAGTGGGTTGCATGTTTGGTAGTGGAACTTGGTAAGTGGACTGAGTATAGAAGTTTGTTTGGAGATTTTATGGAGCTGGATGGGTAGATGATGCAGGCGCTCTTCCGACATTGGGTTTGTAAGGCCTTCTTGGCCTGATACTAGGACTAGAAGATACGATCAAAATTAACTCTTTCTTTTTTTTGGGGAACCCTATCAATCTTGACTGTGTGGAGGACTTAGAAACCTTCTCCCTTCTAAGTCCCTCCTCAACTGTCTCATCAATCTTAACTAAATTAGCAGACTTGGCCTTGACCACTGATATCATTTTGTCATAGAACTCTGATTCTTAGGAGCGCATAAACACATTGCTGATCTCTTCATTGGTCATGAGAGGTTGGACCCTTTACGCCTCCTTTCTCCATGATAGGCATAATCGTGAAAGTGCTCATTCAGCTTTTGCTTAATGCGATCCAAGGAGTATCTATCTGGGATGGTCTCTATATTAAAAAAAAAATCTTCTCAAAAAGTCCTAGGCTAAATCACTCCACCTGGACCACTTATTCAATTCTTGTGTGTAAACTACTCCAATGCTTCTCCACTCAAGCTCTGGCTAAAGAGCCTCATTTGCAGCACTTTTTTCTTTCTTGCTCCTACCATCTGATCACAGTAGCTTCTCAAATGAGCATTGGGGTTTCCAATGCCATTTAATGTCTCAAACATAGGGATCTTGAATCCCTCTGGTAAAAATAACTCTGGATGAATGCAAAGATCATCGTAATTATATCCCTCCTTATTAGGAGAACCTCATGATTCTCTAAATCTAGAAATCTCCTCCTTCATTAGTACCATATCCTGATTGTGCCTGTCCTCTACGACTTTTAGCACCCTTTCTTTTTTGTCATAATGGTCATGTTCAACATTTTCTAGGAAAGTAGGATAGGGTTCTATTGCAGCGTTAAAGGTAGAAGGTGGCATATTTATAATAGGCAGGTGTTGGACATTCAAGGAGGCATTTGGTATGAGAAGGTATAGTTTTGTGGGTTGATGACATTAGGGTGGTTATTATGGGAATTATAGGTATTTGGTTGTGTGCTTTGGTAATTCAGAGGGAGGCTTTATAGATTTTAGGCATTGGGGTTATTGTTTGGGTGGCTATGTTGGATAGGGAAGTGTGGATCTGGTATGACGATCCTATGTGAAGTAGGTTGTCACGCCCCGAGGTTACCCCCTAGACGTAACATGGGACTTGGGACCACAAGAATTCCAAGCTAGCCCTTGGTCATAGTATTCTCAAGCATAACAAAATATAAGCGGAAGCATAATACGGAAATCCCATCAAGGAAACATCAATAAAGGGTCTGAGGGCCCCATAACATATAATATCCACAAAAGGAATTCAAATACAAACTATGACTGAAAGCCTCTAGTCATAACATAAAGAGTTGCTAGGACAAGACCCTAGCTAACTTGCAGTATAGAAGTAAAGCTAACATAAGAAAAAGCATAACTAATCCTCTCACTATGAGGACTCACCAAAGCAGGGCGTGAGTGGCCGGGAACTCTAGCCACGAAGCTGTGAAGGGACACCTGAATCTGCATCATCAAAGAATGCAGCGCAATATGCGTTAGTACTATGGAATGTACTAAGTATGTGAGCTATGCATGAACATGATGAAAACATGCTAAGTGTACATAAATAACGGTAATCATGCTTTTAAAGATAACTGAATGCAATGACTCTTAATATATCATAAGCTGTAACATAAACATAAGTAATAAGTCTGAAAATTGCATAAAAGTCAAATGCAACGTAAATCATAAATTGTTTCTATGGGAGGTTCTATAACCAACATAGACCATGTGAGCTATATGGAATTGGATGTATATGCCCCATCGAGAAGACCCAATGTACCTTTCCAGAGGTACAAAGGCATGACTGAACGTGATCACCTGAAACTGATGCCCAACACGGGACTTAGAACCTACGGGGGCAACATAGTTCTGGGACATATGGGTACTCTCACCCATCCAACTCGGTGCTAATACTACTCCCAAAACATACATATAGCTCATATAATACCAATGACATATATGATGCCAAAGTTGATTCATAACCAATGACATATCTGAAGTCAAAGCTAGTTCATAAACTGGTGAAATATCTAATGTCAAAACTGTTTAAAACCTAATGACATATCTAATGCCAAAGCTAAGTAAAACTAATGACATGTATAATGCCAAAGCTATTTTGAAAAGCAAAAGACATATTGGATGCTATGCAATTCAAAGTCATAATTTGAAGACTTAGATTACCCATAGTTCAAAATATGCTTTTCGTTCCAACTTCGTGCTTGAAGAATCATACATGCAATTTCATAAGTTTGCAAATGCCATGATATCTAATCATGCTATCTTTCTCTTGAAAACATGTAAATTCATGAAATCATGCTAGAAATCAACTTTCATGCTTGGGCTTTCAAAGCCAAAAAGGAAATCATAATCAAATCATGAGTAATCTATAAGAAACCATGAATTTAAACATAGGAACTGATTTCATAAACTTTCTCCAAATTTTTGTTTAAAACCCTAATTTCATAGTTTCATGATCTCAAAATAAGACTCGGGGATTTTGGGCACAAGGGTGGAAGAAGCCCATTGCTAAAGACCCACATACCTTGGTGGAAGATTACCCACTTGATTGGAAAAGAATAAGGAGACTTGACTTGGAGCTTGAACTTTGAGCTTGAGAGGAAGAACTTTCTCTTTTGAGGGAGGAATGAGGAGCTTAAGTTAGATTTAGGATAATATGGGTGAAAACCCTTCTAAAAGTAGTCAAAATGACTTCATTTAATCCATAATACGGTGGGAAAACACTAAAATACCCCTGAACTTAAGCTTAAGAAAAAGCTGGAAATTTCTGAAGTTAGTGACCACGGCTTAGGACAACGGTCGGTCGTCCAGAAGGATGGACCGTCAAAGGGATCCGTAATTCTTTGACTCAAAAAAATTGAGGTACTGGAAATGCACTCCACGAGTCCAATGATGGTCCGTTCTCTGAAACGACGAATCATCTTGTTGACTCATAGTTTGCCTTAGGGAAAATCTGGTCGTCTGAACTCAGGGACTACAGTTGGGAACGATGGTCCATCGTCAAGAAGGACGGACCTTCCTTTGACCCATATTCTCTAGGACACTTTGAGGGACTCCCTCAAAGTTGGACGACGAGTGCACATGACGGACCGTAGTCCAGAAGGATGAGTCGTCGTTGGAGCCGTCATCCCTGAAAAGTTGGAATTTTTTTCTGGGATTTTAACTTAGGTAGCTGAATACGCGTACGAGGTGTTACATAGGTTGTAGGAGGTAGGATCATTAGAAGGCCTTGGAATAGAAATGGAGGGTACATCCCTCGGACGGTTTTAATTAATGGAGAGTTGAGCGAAGGAAATTAGAAAGGGGGTCGGGGTCCTTCGGGGTCAATTGTCAGGCTTGCCAGGCCTTTAGCTTTCTGAACTACCTCTTGCATTTTTTCTAGCTTTTTGGCGTGTTCAGCGATTATCTCAGTTTTGTTCTGCATTCACGTTATCCCTTATGGTCAGAGTGTTTTCCTCCTATTGTTAGTCATTTTGTCTTTAGAGAAACGATGGTCAGGAGAGGAATCTTCGTGGTCTTTTGAACGGGTGAAATAAGGATGCTCAGCCAGCTATGTCAATACAAGATCAGTTTTTGTCTATTATGTTACCTGATAAATTAAAAATAACTCAAAAGGCAAATATGCTATATTCTGTTAGTGACAAATAAAACAAGATATTTGACTAAAAATAAACACATAGAAATTTCTCAAAGCACATAAAAGTTGCTTTTCATCAGGACAAAGTGATCCACGGGTGACTTTGACTCAAGGGTTTTAAGGGACAAGAATTTGCCCAGCAACAGGCTCCTCCTCAAATGCTAAGGACTCATCCAACTGAACCGACTCAAATTGAAGCACGTGAGACTCATCCAAAATATACCGATGTAGCATATACACATGAAAAATCGAGTAAATACTAAAAAGAGCAGGAGGTAAGCCCAACTCATAAGCAATCTGTCCAATACAATGAAAGATCTCTAATGGCCTAATGAACCTAGGACTAAGCTTACCCTTCCTCTCAAACATCATCATGCCCTTCATGGGTGACAAACTTAGAAACACATTATAACCAACCATGAACTCTAGATCTCAAACTCTCTGATCAGCATAACTCTTCTGCCTACTCTGGGATGTGTGAAGTCTCTCATGAATGACCTGAACTCTATCTATAAAGTCATGAAGCAAGTCGGTACCCCACATCCCAACCTTGAAACCATCGAACCAACCCATCAAAGAACTGCACCACCTACCATACAAAGCCTCGAACGGAGCCATCTGAATGCTGGAATGGTAACTATTATTATATGCAAAATCTACCAAGGATAAACACTGGTCCCACTGACTACCAAAATGAATAACACATGCTCGCAACATATCCTCCAGAACCTAAATCGTACGCTCTGACTGACTGTCGGTCTACGAATGAAAAGTGGTGCTAAGCTCAACTCTAGTACCCAACTCTCTCTGAATAGATATCAAGAAATGTGAAATGAAATGAGTACCACGGTCAGAAATGATAGAAACTGGAACACCATGCAAATGGGCAATCTGTCTAATGAAGATCTGAGCCAACCTCTCAAAATTGTAGGAAGTCTGAACCAGTAGAAAGTGAGCGTCAACCTATCCACAATGATCCAAATAGCATCAAATCTCCACAAGGTACGTGGCAACCCAACTATAAAGTCTATAGCTATCCGCTCCTATTTCCACTCCGGAATTGGTAGCCTATAAGACAAACCACCTGTCCTTTGGTGCTCAAACTTCACCTGCTGACAGTTCAAGCACCAAGACACGAAAGCTGAAATATCCCTCTTCATCCCACACCACCAGTAGTGCTGCCTCAAGTCACAATACATCTTAGCTTCCCCGGGATGAATGGAATATCTAGAACATAGAGCCTCATCTAAGATCAATCTAACTAAGTCACCAACTCTAGGAACGCAGATACGACCCTTGATCCTCAGAACACCATCTGAATCTAAGGTCGCCTTCCTAAGATCCCCACTCAACACTTTGTCATGAATGATCCTCAACCTCGCATCATCAAACTGTTGTGCCCCAAATCTGCTCCAACAAGAAAATCTAGTCCCAACACAAGCAAGAATATGGCCCAGCTTAGAAATTTCAAGTCTAACCAACTTGTTAGGCAAGGACTGGATATCCCAAGATAAAGGTTGCTCCTTTATTGCTAAGAAAGCCAAACTACCTATACTCACTGCCTTCCGGCTGAAGTAATCTGCTACCACGTTTGCCTTGCCTGAATGATAAATATTAGAGATGTCATAGTCCTTCAGTAATTCCAACCACCTACACTGCCTAAAATTTAGATCCTTCTGGCTTAAAATGTATTGAAGACTACGATGGTAAGTGAAGATCTCACAATGCATGCCATAAAGATAATGCCTCCATATTGTTAACACAAAGACTATCGCTGCTAACTCCAAGTCATGTGTAGGGTAGTTCCTTTCGTGAACCTTCAACTGTCTAGAAGCATAAGCAATAACTCGACCCTGCTGCATCAATACACAACCCAAACCAATACCTAAAGCATCATAGTACATGGTGAAACCCAGTCCCTCAACCAAAAGAGTAAGAATCAAAGCTAAATTCAACAAGGCCTTGAGCTTCAAAAAGTTTGCCTCACACTCATCTGACCACTGGAAGGGAACATTCTTCTGAGTCAATCTAGTCAACGAAGTTGTTATTAAAGAAAACCCCTCCATAAACTGTCTATAATAACCTGCCAACCCGATGAAACTGTGAACCTCGTAGAAGAAGTAGGCCTAGCCCAATCAGAAACTATCGCAATATTCAATAGGTCTACCATAACCCCATCTTTGGACACCACATGCCCCAAGAATGCCACAGAATCAAGCCAAAACTCACACTTAGTGAATTTGGCATACAATTGGTGGTCTAGCAAGGTTTGAAGTACAACTCTAAGATGCTGCTCATGAACACAATCACAAGTGAGTCTAAGTAGGCATTGGACACATGGTTCATCAACTCCATATATTTTTTTGGGGCATTAGTCAACCCAAAAGACATGATTAGGAACTCATAATGGCCATATCGAGTCCTAAATGAAGTGTTTGGGATATACGTAGCCCTGATCTTCAACTGGTGATAATCGGACCTCAAGTCAATCTTAGAGAACACTGCTGCATCTTGTAGCTAGTCAAATAAATCATCAATATGCGACATTGGATACCTGTTCTTAATTGTTACCTTATTCAACTGCCTATAGGAAATACACATATGCATAGACCCACCCTTTTTCTTCACAAACACAACTGGAGAACCCCACAGAGACAGACTAGGCTTGATGAACCCTCTACTCAAAAGATCCTGAAGTTTATCCTTAAGATACCTCAACTCAGCTGATGCCATCCGATATGGCAGAATAAAAATGGGCTGAATGCCCAGCTCAACATCAATACTAAATTTAATGGCATGCTCAGGAGGAAGACCCGAAAGGTCAGAAGGAAACACATTTGAATACTCATAAACCACAAGAACTGACTCAGAAGAAGGTGTGGTGGCACTAGTATCACAGACGTAGGCAAGATAGGCTAAGCACCCCTTCTAAACCAACTGTTAGGCGCACAAGAAAGATATAACTCCCCTCGGCATATGGCTATTGGCACCCTTTCATATGATAGGAGGGATACCAGGCATCCGTAGAGTAACAATCTTGTCAAAGCAATCCAAGACTGCGTGATAAGGAGATAGTCAATCCATGCCTAAGATCACATCGAAATCAATCATATTAAGAACAACCAAGTCTATCCACGTGTCATACCCCAGTTTAGTCACCATACAAGCGCGATACACTTGATCCACTACTAAAGAATCTCTAATTGGGTAGATACACATAAGGGTGCAGGAAAAGACTCACAAGCAGACTCCAGATGAGTAGCATAATAAGCAGATACATATAATAATATAGACCCCAGATCAAACAAAGCAGAAGCAGACTGATGACAAATAGATATCGTACCTGTGATCACAGCATCTGAAGCCTCAACCTCTGTCTGGCCCAGAACTGCATATATATGGCTTCGACCGCCATGAACACCTGACCTACCATACTGAGGACCACCTTTAGTACCCTGGGGGCCACCCTTATTTCCCTGTGAACTTCCCCTGGCTGGAGGTACTGAAACCCTGGAGGCCTGAACCATCTGATCATATTGCCTAAATTGATGTGATGTTAGACATTCTCTAGAAAAGTGGCCTATCTCGCCATACTCATAACAACCCTAACCAAACATACTCCACTTTGAAGACCCAGTTGAATCAGAACGATCACCATGACCTATGGACCCTGAATGAGCACCTCGTAGAGCAGGAATAATACTCTGGCTACTCTGACCCTTGGCAATCTGTAATGCCACTTGAACGGGTTAGCTCGACTAGAAATGTTGTTGGTGCTGACCTCCACTAAAGTACCCTCTACCTCGGGCCTGCGAACCACTGAAACTACCCTGATGGCGGGTCCTCTAATCGATGCCCCCTTAGGCTTAGCGAAGTATGCCCTCAATAGTGTAGGAATGGTCTACTACCTCCAAAAAGGACTGGCATGATGCTACCATACCCTTTGTATCCAATCGAAGGTGTAAAGTTGATCCTCGGACAAAGCGACGCACCCTCTCATGTTCAGTGGGAAAAATCATAGTGGCATTCCTAGAGAATTGATGGAAGTGAACCTCATACTCAAAAACAGACATGGAGCCCTACTCCAACCTAGCAAACTAATCTATCAAACGTTCCCTCATGCTACGCGGTATATACTTCTCAAAAAAATCTACGAAGAACTGTGCCTAAGTAAGCGGAGGTGACCTGACTAGTCTGCAAGCTACATATGACCTCCACCACTATTTTGCTAGACCATCCAGTTGAAACGTGCTGTAATCTTCTCTATGCGACTCAACTAACCCTAAATTGTGCGATGTCTCCTGGCAGCTAGTCAGAAACTCATGTGCATCCTCCCTAGAAGAACTCGAAAACCTCGGAGGACCTAATCTAAGAAATCTACCAAGCATCTTCTGCTCCTCAGAAGACATAAATTGCTCAGCTGGGATAGGTGGAGCCACTATAAGGACTGGAAATACCTTTAATCTAGGATCCGCAGCAGCAGAATGCGCTCCTTAACCCTGTGCTGCCATATGAGCTGAAGTCTGAGCCTTGTCTCTAACCTGGGAACCAATCGGAGTACCGAGCAAAACTGCTGGTGAAGTCATACCCTCAAGAAACACTAATACCCAAACCAAAGTGTCCTGCAACACTAGAGCAGCCACAAAACCTGCCGGATATTGGGTTGGACCAACGCACTCTAGCTCATATTATACCTCATCAACCTTATCCTCAGGCTCTGGTGATGATAGTATATCCTGGGCTCGAGCTGGCACCGTAGCCCATCCCCTACCTCTACCTTTTGGTCAACATCCACTCTGTACCCTAGCTTGATCTCTAATTGCAGGTGCAGGGGACTCATCTTCACCCGCTACAGATCCTGTCTGAACCATTTGAAAAAGAGTGAAACAAAGATACTTAGAAGTTGATCAAGTCAAGGAAGCATGATAAGGAATCAAATAATATGAAATCTTTCCTAGGGAATATCCTATAGCCCCTCACAGATAAGATACGGACGTCATCATACCGATCCACGAGACTCTACTAGACACTTTGCTCTTGTACTGGAGAGATCAGTGAACCTAGTTCTCTGATACCACTCTATCATGACCCAAATTTTGGCTATGATGGCGCCTACATAACCCCCCCCCCCCAGTAGGCAAGCAAAACCCAACAATACGAAAGATAATAAAAGTAGTTAAAGTAAGAAAAATGGGAGAAATAAATAAAGGAGATAGGACCAATAGCATATATACATACCAACTGTACTAAATATACAAAATATGGCCCTAAAGTAACCAAGAAGACAAAACATATACGAGAACCAACCCGGACCTGGTGTCACCTGGTACAAGAGCGACTAAAGTACGGAGTAGCTATAAAACAGACTTTGTCTATCCAAAATACAAAATATAGACAAAAATACAAGATGGAAAGTACTAGGTGTTGCATCAAAAAAAATGCAGAGTGTAGTATGAGTACCAAGACAATGGGTACCAGGTAGGCATCCTTGGCCGACCGAGCGCAAAAAGATAATATATATAATAAATTATAGGAAAGTATATGAAAATACAAAGATCCACCTAAATCTAGTTATAAAATAGAAAATAGAACCAACTGAACCAACCAGAATGAAATAATAACAAGATCACTTCCAAACAAACCTACAACCCAAATGCACTAAATCAATACAATGCAATGGGAGATGATGTAATGTATGAATGCATAATAGTATAAACCCAGAATACCACATCGGGCGCCTGAAATACCACATCAGACTATGCATATATATATATATATATATATGTATATAATTATGTAAATGGGAAGTAAAAACCCAGAATATTGCGTTGGGGGCTCGGAATACCGCATCGGACTATAGATATATGCATAAAATAGTTTTTTTTCCTTTTTCCCTTTCAAAATCCATAGTAAGACTTAAGAAAACTCATTTAAGATACAAAAATCATAGTAGCCAAAGTGAACCTCAAGTTTGAACCAAAAACCTTTGAAACACCCTTCTTTTCTGTATCGATGATATGCAATGCGGTATGAGCATGAAGTATCCATAATCAGAGAAAATAGTATACAACAAGAAAAAACAGGGCCAAATACCCTCAAAATAAAGAGAACTGACCTGGAACTCTGTCTAAATCCAAGTTGTGGCCTCGGACCCACAGTTACACACAACTGATAAGAAGGAAGAATAACGGGAAAATAATAATGAAAATAACTACAGGCATCTACTCTACCTCTGAAACCTCCTAAAAGCATACTAAGGATTGTATGCTAGTCACAACGATACTACGAGCTCCTAGGATAAGGATAATCATAATAATTCTAAGTTATGATATGAAATGGCCAATTTAATACAAGTAACAAAATTTAAGCCTAATTCTAAACTAAGGTCCAACCTAACATTCTAGCAACAAATAATATATATAATCTAACTAAATTCAGTCTAGAAAGTAAATCGTAACCTACCTCGAGGCCAAACAATAAACATGAACCATCACTCGTGTGCCTTCCCCTTCCAAACAGCCTCAGAAAGCTGCCATGCTATCAAAAACATAACTCAGTTGTCAAGGCGAGAAGAATGACACCCATATTGCTATACGGAAAATCAGGCCAAAAATTAGGTCAGAAAATGACCCTCGAGACTCGCACAACGAAATAGAAAATATAATTCACAATTATGTTTTCGATGGGTTAATGAACCCACACCCAAAAGTTGGGTGTGAATAGGACTCGTTTTAGTGCCCAAATGTATGCACAGGCCAGCGTAGGTGCAGCTAGGCGCCCACCGTGGCTCCATACCAGCAATAGCTGCTGCAGCAGCCAAGTTTTAGCCAACTTTAAAATGGATGGACCCCTGAGTATGCATCTGGGGTCCCGTGAACAAAAATGAGCTGAGTTATTCGACTAATAATGGCATTCTGGACTCAACAGATTCAACAGAAATCCCAACACATGTCGATTTAATGAAAAGTGGGCCCTACGCTTGGATATTTTTTTCAAAAGAAAACTCAATGGCTCAAAATAAGTTTAGAAGCCTCGGGACCTGGATCAAAGGTCCCACTAGCCCAAAGTCGACATTCTAGAGTTAACAACACTGACAAAATTTCTATCTGATTTTGTCTTCTATGAATGTTGATCAATGTCAACCCCACAAGCCAAACTGACTTGAAAACATAGGAACAACACAAAGCCAAATGGAAGGGAGTCAAACCCAGATTGAGGGTCCAACTAGACCAAAATCTCCATTCCGGAGCCAACGTAACTATCGGAATTCGATTCTGAGCGTGTTTACCAAGAAAGTTGACCAGAGTTAATGGTTTACTAAGTTCAAGTTCTAAAATAGAAAAATGGTCATAACGGCCTAACAAAATGCCCGGGTACCAAAATTTCAGTCATGGTAAGTCATAAATGACATGTAGCCACTGCGAGAAAGCTCAAAATGCAAAAAAAGTATGAAAATAGGAAAATAACCTGGAGCGTCATTACATAATCAGTCTTAATCAACTAATTTTTAACACTAAGATAAAATAGGGTTCTTAGCACTTAATCCCAAAATTTGGAAATTTTATTCTCAAATTTTGTATATCTTTAATCTTCATATTTTTGCTTCAGCATTATTTTCTCATTTATTTTTCTCGTTTATTCAAGTAACCCGATCTTATCAAGTGATATCACAGATGTTATATCAAAGTTCCATTCTTGATAGTCTTGGGAGTTTCAAAACAAAAAAAAATTAAAAAAATGTCCTTTGTTTTAGTATCTTAAAAATTAAGCTACATAGCTGTCACGGCCCAATTTCTTGGTCATGATGGCACCTACAACCCCCGGTAGGTGAACCAATCCCCGTAGCCCAGAACAGTTAGTAATGGGCTACTATCTAGCAAATAAGAGGACAAGACAAATAAAATAGATAGCAGGGATATAAATATATACATATGCGAAAACTAACCCAAACCCCAAGACCTGGTATCATAGTACAGAGCCAAAACTACATACATGGAGTGAAAACTATCCAAAAGAATATATACAGATGTCTTTGAATGGTAATAGAGTACATAAAGCAAAAGATAAACTAAAGCTAAGCTCCGATCGCCAAGAGCTCACCCTCAGCCTGAAGTAGTCTCTAACAGATCTCCAAGCACGAATCACAGCGATCTAACGGCGATGGCCCACGCTAGGATCTGCACCCAAAGATGCAGGGGGTAGGGGTGAGCACCATATGCGAAGCATAAGGTACCCAGTAGGTATCATAGGCCGACTGGGCACATATAAGATAAAAGCGCAGTAATAGACAGAATAGAAGCAAGTAGTCACAGAAATCAATGAAAGGTACACAGGAACTAGCCCAGAGGGAAATCAACAGAACCACATATGAGGCTAGTAAGCAGAATATACACACCAAAGGCACAGGTGAAAGTAAGAAACAACGCACCTGGGGTCCTTGCAACAACAGTGTATACAAAATAAGTTTACGAAATGGACGGTATACCGGTAACCTCAAGGTAAGAAGAAGAGAGAAAGAGTAAATAATAGGCATGCTCAGAGACATGAATCAAACTAAACTAATCATACCAATCTCATACTTATCCATAATAGAGAACAATTCTGTAAGTAAAAAGCAAAAGTCTACCTACAGTCCCCCGGCCGCCCATACAATCGAGGAACACAAACAAGTGAAAACTAACCCTCCGGCATCCCATACTACCGGAGCGTACAATCAGCAAACAGCAAACAAGGGTGGAGCCTCAAACAATGAATGATATGATGCATGAAGATCTCAAGTGCCATGGTATCTCTGTATGTACCTCCTCCGGCGCCGATACGGCCCAGCAGGTAGGTTCCATGGAAGGCCTCTGCCCGTATACCTCTACTCCACCGTATACCCCTCCTCCGGCACACGCAGCCCGTAGCCATTGGCCCGGATGGCAAGGTCCATGGAGGTCCCAGACCCCATACTAAATCTCAGTATCAGAACATGTATCAAGATAGAGACCCAGTCTCGAATATGCATGCCCAGACCCTGTCCAGGACTAAAAATAGTAGGAAAATATCTCAAAAACCCCTCCAAGGGTGCCCGGGCGTAGCCGGGTCTAAACAGTAAAAAGTCATCTCAGGTGCTCGGTCCAACCGAGGCTAAAATCATCTCAAGTAACAAGAAAACTCAACTAGCACCCCGGCCCTGCCGAGTCTAGCGATAATCATAAAACTGATGATTTTAAACATAATTTTACTTTCTTGCCCAAAAATCTCCACAAGTGAAATCAACCATTTCCAAATCATTTCCATCAAGAACGGCCCCCCCGGGCCATGCAAGGTTTAGAAAACAGTGCCAGTAGGCTCAAAGCCAAAACCACAGTAAAACACGGATAAAACCTCTTTATATTCATGGAAATGATATGATCACACACAACAGCTGCCCCGCAGCTCACAATCAACCTATCGACCCTGCACAGGCCCACAGCTACTCAGCAAGCATAACCAGCTTAGAAGGATAATTCTATGCCCGGGACTCGCGGACATTCCCAAAAATCCCACCTTCTATGTTCCAGAGTCAACAAGGCCTCACCGGACCACAAGGGTAAATAAAATATATCTGCAAATACTACAAGCAACGGAGGAATAAAAATAGGCGGACATCAATAAAGCGGTCGAGGTCTGTGGTACCAACCTAATAAACCAACCCAAGGATGCCCATTAATACAATTTTATTTCATATATACGGAGTCTAGGGAAAAATAAACCGTAACCTACCTGTCGTCCGACGACAAGCTGCTAGAACAACGATGTCCAAGCTCGAACCACTCCAAGAAAATCCAAAACTAAATCGGAATCGGAATCGGATTTGGGATGGAACAACTTGACGTAGATAATTGATTTTCTTCCCGAAATTAAACACAACGCCAAAATATATCTAGTTCCACCTAATTCTCTCCGTATACGTATGTAGAAGGTGGCCTTGCTGCTGCAACGTCACTTTGTAAATATAGAAATGGTAAGAGATTTAAATGCTGCTTTAAGTTCACATTGGCTTCTTGTTTAACCTGCTCATCATTGCTATAAGGAAAATAAAGGTTTCTCTAACTGGTTCTTATAATAAGAACTTTGCATTTTCCTTACATTGACATTAGCATAAAAGGCAAAGTCAATTTAGAGTTGGTACTTACCAACAGCTAAGCCCACTACGTGGCTACTTAACCCCTGTTGCTGTCCACTCCCACCACTTCCACGTGGAAGTGGTGGTGCCACCAAAATAATTTTTATCCCGTTAAATAAATATTCGGGTATTGCATAAATTCGTGGTAAAATAAATATAATATTTTAAATATACCATAACTCATAGAAAATTATTTCCAATAAAACTTACTAGATTATAATAATAATTTTTAACATAATTAAATTTACTATCTCCGTTAAAATATTCCAATGTATAAAAACCTTATAAAATAAATACATATACAATTATAACGTAACAAAATATTCTTCATAAACCTTTAAAATATTTTGAAAAGGCAATAATAATATAATTTTTACCAAACTCAACTTTTAAATTAAATATTTTCAAATACACGCAATATTAATAAAATTCTTAAAACTAGACTCGCAATTCACCAACGCACGATTTCGATACTCAAGAATTCTCTCGGGAACTTCCCTTATATTTTATCACTGTTTCAGAACTGAAATGGCATTTTAAAACGTGAAGTCGAGGCTTAAATCGAGTTTACCCCGACCCGGTTCGCAACCCGGTTCGCAACCCATTTTCTGCCAGACAGTCCGCGGTAAAACAGTCATAACTCTTTACTCCGAGATCAGTTGGACTTGAGGTTTTGTGTGTTGGAAACTAGACTCGTAGACCTTCGATTTGGTATTTTTGGGGACTTCTAACTCTTTATATATTGGGAGAAAAGCTCCGAGACATTTGACCCAAGGTTCAGAAAATTTGTTAAAGGTCTTACGATATCTTTTGTCGATTTGCTTGACTTCAAAACTTAAACGTGGGAATGACCGGAAGGGTCATTACATCATCCACTACTAAAAAAGGGCTTTCATCCTCGAAAGTCAAGGTCAAGGGGGTACCTGAAGGTTAAAATAGCTGCGGATACTGATCCCGCATATCTCTCTCGGTCTTCGAGGTAGCCTCCTCGACTGGACGGTGCCTCCACTGAACCTTAACAACCGGGATCTCTCGAGACCTCAATCTCCTGACATCTCTGGCCAAAATAGCTGACGGCTCCTCAACAAAGGCTAAACCCTCATCCAACTGAACTGAATCCCACTGCAACACATGAGACTCATCTGGGATATACCGACGCAACATCGAGACATGAAATACAGGGTGTATAGCTGAAAACATCGAAGGTAAGGCTAACTGATAGGCAACGCCACCAACCCTCTGCAGAATCTCAAACGGCCCAATGTACTTGGGGCTAAGCTTGCCCCGCCTACCAAATCTCATCACGCCCTTCATGGGCGATACACGGAGAAACACCAAGTCACCGACGCTAAACTCCAAGGCACGAAGCCTACGATCAGCATAACTCTTCTGCCTGCTCTGAGCTTCCTGAAGTCTGTCCTGAATTACTCGAACCTGATCCAAGGAATCTCTAAGCAA